>RJWM01017417.1:0-43163 GCA_004363535.1 Dasyprocta punctata | reverse complement strand
GAGGGGAAGAATTTTAGCAGTCTTGGGCTAAAGCACAGAGAAGTCCTCACCTAAGACTCATAGCTTTTTCTGTGCCAGTATTTCTCAATTTGTTTTATGCTTTTGTTCTATCTTCAGGATCTTAAAATCTTTCCTTTTGATAAATTTATCTGTGCTTTTTGGGGAAGGAGTTACTGAGCGCCTCACGCCAACATTCCCTAAAGGCATATTGTTTGCTGAGATTGGAATAAGGAACTTGAGAACCTGTGGAGTCTGTAATGGTAACTGAAAAAGTGAAAAGGAAGCTGTGTGAAAGGACTGGTTGACGACTCTCATGCTCCTGCTAGAATTGGAGAATGGGAGTTTTCAAGGTGCCATTTGGTACAGTATTGAAATTATCTTGTACACTACTAGTGTCAAGGTTGGAGTTGGAGGCCAACATGCCAATTAATTAAACATTATACTGGCGTTGTGTCTCTGCTGGCCAGTTTCTGAGAAGCTACTGGTACTGAAGAGAACTGAGGGTGCTTCTGAGAGAGTAGCTTAGATACGCAAGCTTGAGATCAAGACTGACCAGCGAAGGAAGACAGGATATGACAGAACTGATGAACTGAGAGAAGCTGAAGGAGAGAAGGTGCTAGAAGAATTTGAGGTTTAAAGTAAAAATGATGCTTACCTTAGGCCACAAGTGAGTGGAAAGTCATTAGGTATTTGTAGTGAGGAGTTGGAGGGTCTGTGGACCAGAAGCCTCAGAGGATCCTGGTTATTTGCTACCAGCTCATCTTCCTTACTCATACTCAATGCATTGACCTTCAGATGTGAGATGAGGGAAGTCCAGTTTTGTGGAATGAAGGGGAAGTTCTAACACATACACATTTAAAAATTAATCATAAGCTGAGAAGTGAGTCAAGTACTACCACCCAGTTACCTAGACTTTACTTCCCATTTTGCTGTCCAAAATTAGTAAAAACAAAACAAAAAACAATCCATTCTTAGGCTCTAGAGTGGTAATAATAGCCTTTCTCTGTGAGCTATCAGGTAGGGTTCTGTGGCCTTGTCCTCTTCTCAAGTTCTTCCAAGAGAAAATCTGGACTGTTCACTAGAAATTATGCTTTCCAAGTTCATCTGGAAGAGATTTCAAAATACTACTTTAGTATTTTGTCCCTCGAAAGTATTAATGTTTAAAACACTGTTTTCTTGGTAGCCAAGTCTGGTTGAGTCTATTTAACCCAGTTATTTATCATCTTTTTCACTGTACTTTTCACCATTTGACAAACTCACGTCTTGAACAGAGGTGATTGTGATCACAGGTCCCCTACAATATTTTCTTGGTGCTTAATTAATTTCATTTGCTCATCATTGACACTTCTAGCCAAGGATATTTCCAAGAGTGCATGGGAAATAAAGCTGTGAAACTAATTTTTTTTCTTTCATAGTTTGTCACTAATGAACTCTATCAGTGACTACATAATGAGTTCAGGCTTCATGGACTCTGATTCCACGGTGTTTAAGTTTTAGAATTTAAAATGTTAAAGTCTGTTTTGTCGGATTAATTTCTGCGGAAAGTAGTTTAATTATAGATCATTAACTAACTCACTTCAAATCTAGTTTTATCCAAGTTTCTTTATTTTTTAATTAGGAAATTTTCCAATGCAATAAATGCCCCTTGAAAGATTCTCATTGTGCCTGACATGGCTCCCAGTGGCTCAGGCTGAAGCCTAATCAGCAATAACCATCAGGTTGTGGTCTTTTTTTTTAAACAAATGATAAGATAGTATAATTTAAAAAGTGCATTCTCTAAGGCATTCACTTAAAACTGTTAAATAGCTTGTTACCTATCTTACACATATGTGTACATGCATGTACACACCATGAAGGTGCTTTTCATAAAAGAATAAATAAAGCCTAATTTTTGGTACTGAAACATATGTTTACTACACTGCACTGAGTATGCAAACAGGAAGGTGAGAGTAAGCTAAACGTATATGCACATATTTAACTGACATGCTTAGAATTACATAAAATGTATTCTGCCATAGCAAACTAGATTTCCTTGTCTGTCTCAACTAAGAAACATTTTCTAGTTCATCATCATATGGAATATTTGTGCATGATTTTACGCCATAATCCCAAATTCAAGGCAGCATTTTTTCCTATTGTTAGAAATTGAAATGTGCAAATAACAACAGTTCAAATCTCTATTTGTGATACATAAGCACTTTCTAGTTTATGAACTTCTTGGCCTGGTACAGGTAGCCATTTGAACCATTCTCAGCGATCCCCACCCACCCACCCAAGGATCCCCTGGGCAGTGTGTCTGCTGCCTGACACACAACCCACTGCCCTTAGGCCTGGGGATGGTGGCATCAATACCTCCTCCCTGCTGCCATCTTTCCTTGGTTGCTCCCCAGTTTTTTCAATTAATGTCTATCTTGTACTTTAAGTCTTTATACCATATTTTGTCACCTTGAAATGAGATACAACTTTCCCATGTAATTTTGTTATGTTTATTTCCAGAAAAGAAATTTCCATTCTTCTAATAGAGAAAATTTCTCTATTCCTCATTTGACCTTGAGAAATGTTCTTGACCTTCTAGGTGTTTTTATTTGAGGAGAACTGATCTTCATTATTTTTTGTATTTTCGTTACTTAATAAATTTTTCTCATTTTATTTTATTCTAAAAGAGTTACAGGGACCATTAATGTGGTTCTAGATGTTAGATTATGGATAGAATTTATATACATATACATATATATATATATATATATATATATGAAAGTAAGAGTGAGAGAGAGAGAGAAACAGAGAGAGAGAGAGAGAGAGAGAGAGAGAGAGAGATTATCTTTGCAGATTGTGGTTGATAGTCTCAGTCAAACCATCCCAGCATAAGCTCTGAAATGCCATCTATATTCATTTGAGTCACCTCCAGCTACGTGAGGCTTCTCAACTGAGGCCACAAACATGACAGAGCAGAAACCAGTCACCCCTACTATGACTTATCTGAATTCCTGAGACTCACAAAATCTATAACCATTAAAAAAACAGGTGCTAAAAAATTTCAGTGAGCTTTTGAATGGCTAGCTAAACACAGATAGATGACCAGAACAAAATTTATAAACATGATATTGGCATTTTCTAGGCCTAAGTAACAAACAACTCTATGAATCTTTGAAATTTCCATCTTGAAGCTTGTTCATAATCTGTGGCAATCATGAGAAAAATAGGGTCAACAGGATTAACCTTTCATGAATTAACTGTAAACTAGGTAACCCAAGAGACATATTTCAAATACTTTTAAATGCTCTTTCTTGGTTCGAAAAGATCTTTAATGAGAACACTTAACATTTAACATTATTTCTGATGATCTGAGGTTCTGTGTGGATAGTTTGAGCTATCTTTGAGGATCCCTTATGAAAGAGGACTTCCTGAACTGCTCCAGAAAGTGGCAACAGTGATGAAGTAAGTATGTTCAAAGCGAGAGGGAGAATTTTGATGAGGACCAATGGCATTGTGTCTTTTACTAGAATACTTAAACAAATGTTTAAAACTTGCTGTATATTTGGATCACCCCTTTATGCCATATGTACTAATGAAACATCCAGCTCATGCATAAAATAACCTTAAAAATCTTTATGTGAATCTTTACTTGTAGCCATGCACCCAAGAATCAAAATATATTTTTTTCTGGATAATTAGAAAATTGATTTTGTTTCTTCATAACTAGTTAGATTTTGAAAGTGATCGATGTACAATTTCAATGCATATGTAGATTTAGAATCTTTTTTCCAAATACAGTTTGAAGTGGCCAATATAATCCTTGAATGGATTATTAAAGAAATATTTAACCCGAAGAATCTCACAATATAGTAACATTGTTAACATAAGAAAGGTTTTTAGGTCATAGGAATAGAAACCAGTGTATTTTTTGTCCCTCAAGAAAATAAGGTGTGGTTTGACAAGTTTGACTTATGTAATATGAATGAATAAAATTCAGGGCTTATTTTTTCTGGCATGTAATGAATAAAAATATGAAATAAGATTTTGGTAATCTGATTTTCAGAAAAATTAGTATGCATGATGGTAAAAGTTTTTTTGTTTTGTTTTCTGGTTTTCATAGCTCCACACATACATGTACTATAACATGTACATACTCTTTCCAACAGGAAGTAGAAGAGAGTGATTAAGAAAATCAAATGTCTGAAATGTCTGGGGTGGTGAGCAGCAAATGAGTCCCTCAGCTAACCTGCTTTCTGAAATAATCTCATGTAGTTAAGCAAGTCTCTAATTAGTAGCTACAGATGTTTTTGATGTCTTTGAACTCTCTTTCTGAGACACAGTTACAGCCCATTAATAATGTACCCATAGATGGAAATACTTCAGATAGTTATCTGTGTAGTGTGACAAATTGGGGAAAGGAATAAATTGGTTTAAGAACTGATGCTGCATTACATCTCCAGCTGCGACTGGAACACTAATCTCACACTTTCTTACGGAAAGGAGAATAGAAGTAATAGGGCTCCCAATAGGCTCCTACACAGCGTGTCGATGGCCACAATCACTGAAGATGTGTGTCTGCTCTGACACTGGCGGCTGCAGCAGGTAGAAGAGGGATTAATGAGATAATAAGATAAGGGGCTTCCATCTCTTCGGGGGAACAAGCTATGCCAATCGGAACCTTTCTATTATTGTTATGGCTTTTCCTTACACCTATGATTTTTTCACATTATGTGGGCTTGTCAATTACCCAGCTGTTCATGGCACTGTGAATTTATTTCTCATTTTTAAAATTTATGCTGCTAATTGAGACACATTGATGTTTCTAGATTCATCCTGACAGATTAATACCCAGAAAGAGAGACCTGCTGTCAACGGGCATTTGAATTATGTGTTTAAAATTGCCTTTGATGGTAAGGATGCCAAATTAGACACTTCACTAAAACTGTTCCATGCTTGTTTTTGAGCTATGTGATTGAAAATTGCAGATGCTTGGTATCACCTTTTCACTGTGTTTGTTTGGCAAGCAAAATCTTAAAAGAATTATACTTTTTTTTGAATTTCATTTTCTGTTGCTATTAAGAGGAAATTATGAAAAATTCTTAGTATCTCTGAAATTTAGCTTCTGGAAAACCTTCCAGGCCAGGTTCTATGTTTGAATAATTCTTGAGAATGCATTCTAATATTGTAGCAGTAGAATCTAGAGTAAAGCTGTATTAGGCATTAACAGCGATCTTAGTGAGACACATAATATTGTTCTTCCGGACTCTTCCATGCTTTCCAAAGTTTTAATGAGTTTCATCTTTGAATGGTTCAGTGGAAAATAATCTGGAGAATCCTTTAATCACAATTTTTTTAGTTGAAAAATGCAGTGTAGAATATGAATATGGTGATGCATACCAGTAATTGCAGGACTCTGGGAAGCTGAAGCAGGACTGCAAGTGTGGGCCCAGCTAACTTGACTTCGCAATTTAGTGAGTGCCTGGCTTGAAATAAAAAATATAAAGGGTTGTAGATGCAGCTAAGTGCAAAGGCACTGGGTCCAATATATATTACCAAAAAAAAAAAGTATAGATTCTTTACATTTTTAAACACAGACACTGTAGACATAATTTTTACAATTCTCTGCCCTTACAGAAAGTAGTAGAGAAAGAAGAAAGAGTGAATATCTGAAATTGGCAGATATGGGTTTAAAACATATTGATGAAGCATGATGTATCCTATATTGTAGGCGTTCACATACATTGCCGTTTTGAATACTCTTGTATATCTCTGAGGGAGGGTTATTGTCCTGCCTTCTACCTATAAAGAGAAAGAAGAAGCTAATATACATTCAATAGTGGATATAAGTTGATGTTGGAGCTTTGATTAGATCTTCTGATGTAGAAACCTGGAGTATTTTACCTTATAACATGGCCATTAGATAAAGTGGTATTCAGCATCATATCCTGGCTACTTATTACTGCACAACCACACCAAAAATCGGGGCTTAAAATAACAAAACATTGTTTTGCTCATAAATCTGCAATTTGAGTAGAGGTAACTTGGTGGAGACAGATTGTCTCTGCTTCCGTTGGCCTGGTTTGGGTTGGGTTGCAGTCATCTAAAGACTCATTTGCTCACACAGCTGGTAGTTGATGCTGACCGCTGGCCAGCTCCTTGGCTGGGTGGTCTGTCGCTGGGAACACACCTGCACATGGCCTGTCTGAAGCTGTGGCTTCCTGCAGTCAGTGGAGATGCGCACATTCATCACTGTCTCTTCTGACATAGCCTGAAAATCAGAGTCACGAGCATGACATTTTTTTTATTAGAACTGAGACTATGATTGAACAATTTTCAAAAGAAGAGGAATTACATTCTACCTTTTGAAATGAAGAATTTGCAGATGTGTAAAACCACCGTATTTTGTCTAAGAACAGTGAATTTCATGTGCAGGGTAAATGATGGGCAAATATCCAACCTACATGCCTTCCAAACGTGTTACCATTTATGCTCACAGACAGCTGCTCTATATTCTTTAGTGTTTGGTTTAAATAATTGATATGTTGAGCTCTGTATCTTCAATGCAAAATAAGTGATTCTCAATTAACGATTTTACCAACATTAATAATTCTCAATATAAATAAATCAGGTATTGTTAAAGTGTTATTGTTGGAATCAACTTGGTTATTACAGTTAACATTTTAAGGTCTGCAGTAGGAGAAGCCAGACTTGAAAGTCTATCACAGAAAAGTGGCTCAAAAAGCACAGTATTTCCATAGAATATCTTGTCTAAATCCCAACAAGCATTTTTAAAATCATGCCATAGTAGAAGTTCACAGTATCAGTTCTTATTGATTATCTAGAAACATTCATCATATTACATTGAGACTACAATGAACCTCAATGAAAGATTAATTTCACAGTATAAAAACAGAACAAAGTGAAAGCTTTTTTTCCCAGGAAATTCTTTTATAAGAGGCATGATTTTTTGAGAGTCTAGATGAACAAGGTCTAGTGTCTTTGTGTGTTACCTTACAAATTTCTGAGTATTTCTATTCTATTCAGTAATATAACTGTGCTTGATACATATGCATGTTGATGTGAACATAGTTTGAAACTTACATGCACACAATTATAGGTATTATATATAAAATAAAATAAATATAATAATAAAATGTTAGCTCAGGACCCAGACAGGATCTCACAGGGTTTTTGAAAGCTTTAAATGAGTTAATACATGACTCATCTTTAAATCTTGCCTGGAACATAAATTCAATAAAATATATGCTAAATATTGTAAGCTAATAAATATTAGTTGTTAATCTATTAAAGTGCTGGAATAGTACATAGTTATCTGCTACTATCCGACAAGATATTCTAAAACCAAGTGACAACAAGAACCACAAGTTTTTCTCTCTCACAGTGTTTGTGGGTCAGGAGTTTGTGGAGCGGTTGTCTGGAAGATTCTGGTGTGAGGGGCTAGAGCTGAAACAAGGAAGCACTAAGATAGCTGGAAGCTGACTGGACGTTTCTTTCTAGAAACCTCCGGTTTTTAAATTTGTTTTTACATGTGGGCTATTTTGAGCTTCCTCACAGCATGGTTGATTTGCAGTCATTAGCCTGCATATGCAGAAGGTCAGCATTAAAGTGTGATTGTCTAGTGGGTAGGCAGAAACTGAATTGTCTCTAATTACTTAGCCTCAGAAGTCATACAGCATCACTTTCACTGTATGCTATTTATTGAACCAGTCAGAAAAACCCAAGAGTTTGAAAGGAAAGGGACATAGATCTCACCTTTCCATGAATGAAGTTTCATTGCAAGAAACGTGTGTGTTGGAAGATATTACTGTGACCGTTTATAGTAGATCCAGTCTGCCACAGTTATTAATAATATTAGCTCATGGTTTCTCGGCATTGTCATCAACTCCAAGGAAAAATATACCAGAAGTTTGAAAAATGTAGTTGTAAGCATCTTTCTGTTATGAAATGAAATGAAAATTATCTAATCAGACTATTTCCTGATGCTAAATAGCTGTTAACGCCATTGAATTCTGTCAAAAATTCTAATGTTGTATGGTGTTGGTGGAAAGATAATACATACATCGTTAATATCAGATGCAAAAATATAATATACTTCATATTCTGTTAATGAAATGAAGGTATCTAAACTGTATCAAAATAGAAGACCATGTTTCCTTCTTAAGATGGTATGCCTGGAGAATGTCCTAGGGCACTGCATTTATCTTTGCACCTTACAAGTAAGCACATGAATTTCCTTTCATAATTAAGCAACTCAGTCCAAAAATGGGCATCTGAGATTAATGAATACTTCTCAGATGAAGAAATACAAATGGCAAATAAACCTGTGAAAAAATGTTCAACATCATTGGTCATTTGAAAAATGCAAAGTAAAATCACAGTGAGATTCCATCTCATCCCAGAAAGAATGGCTATCATCAACCAATAACAAATACCGGAGGGACTGTGGGAGTGTAGACTGGTGCAACCACTGTGGAAATCAGTGTGGAGAGTCCTCAAAATGCTAGGCTTAGAGGTCTCATTTGACCCAGTTGTTCCTCTTCTGGGTATCTTCCCAGAAGACTTAAAAACATAATACCACACAGAGATCTATATGCACCCATGTTTACAGCAGTACAATTTATAATAGCTAAATCTTGGAAACAACCCAAATGCCTCTCAACTAAGGAATGGATAAAAAAGATGTGGTATTTTTATACAACAGAGTACTACTCAGCTATGAAGAAGGATAAACGTGATACTTTCATAGGTAAATGGTTGCAACTTGAGGCCATACTCGTAAGTGAAATAAATTAAGGTGTGAAATATGTAATAGATACTGTGATATGAGAAGACATTGTTCAATGGGAAAGGGGAACTAGGATGGGGGGGAAGGAAAAGGATGGAATGGAAACAGGAAAAAAAAAGCAAGTCAGGTATACTATTAGTGTCTCCTAATTCATTGAAAGGAAAAGTTTTGCTAGCATCAATTCAAGAAAATTTTAATGCACGTATCTTGTACTCTGAATAACTACTTTAAAGATAGCAATGTGCAATGTATTAACTATTGTTATTCTCCTATTGGTTTTTGTGAAATTTTGTTTTATATTTATTCCATAAAATAAAATTTTAAAAAATAGAGAACGCAAACTGTCTACCTGGGATTTAAAGTTATTAGCTTTTCAAAAGTTGACTCAGGAATCTGAAAACAAATAAACTGTTCAGGAGGGAAAGTTTCCATATATTTTCATACGTCTCTATCTAATGATTTTCCCTTTCAAGCTTGGGACAGTGTTAAAAATTTCAGATACTAAGGATTTGTTAGTGCCTTCATAATCTTGGTTACCAATAAATTGTTGATGGCACAAATATGAAAACTTTGCCCCTCCTCCAACAGTTTTTAACATCTAGTACTTTGGGAAGTAGTTGAATGTAAATACGAAAAGTAAGTATTCATGTGATGAACAGGCCTCCCAATCAAGGAGAAGCAATTGCTCTGTAGGGAAGAAGTCTGTGCTTCAAAAACTCTTGATGTTATGTGATAAGCTTAAATCAAAAGAGGGAAGAATGTGGCATATTCTTGGTCCTAGAAAAGAAAAACTTCTAAGTGTAGATGTGGCGAGAAGAAAACGTGTAAAAAAAAAAGTCTCTTGATATCATCTGTTATAACTTATTTGTTTCTTCAAAATGGATCCTGTGGACTGCAAAATAACATGTACGGTGTGATTCCGGTCATATGTAAATATAGAAACCGATGCACATGCGTGAACACACAGGAATTGTGTGGAGAAAGTCTGGATGAGCGCCACACGCCACACCACTGTGCCCTGCGGTTTCCCCTGGGCAGGGGAGTAGGACTGGAGCCTGGAGGAAACCACAAAAGGGAAAGTTTCACTGTTCATTCCATTTCTATGTGACTTGACCTTTTTAAATTGAAGATATATTACTTGTGTTTTTGTAAAAAATAAAAAAACTGTTATCTACCTTCCTGGTTTTGTTGGTGTAGAAATTAGGATATATTTCTAACGAAGCAAAGATGTTTATTTGGCATTTATTTTATAAGAAAACATAACATTTAAAAGGATGAAAGAGTATAGTCACTTAGAGTCAGAGATTTGCTCAGCGGCATAATACGTTCCTGACAAAGGTGAGGTCCTGAGTTCAATCTTAGGTACAAAAATGAAAAATGAATATATTACTTATCTTTGCAGTTTTAAAGCTAAAAACCATAAAACTGTCACTTCTCAGAATTTCTCTTTAATTATTTATCTTTATTTAAAATCTCAATAGTTTAGTTACCTTTTATTGTGTGAAAACTACACCCTCCACACCCCAAATAACACACCGAGAACAATTTAGGGGCTTACAAAACCTTAGCTGATTATTTGTCATCATTCTGTGAGGTGACTGGATAGTTCCTGTATCCCCACGGTGTCCATTGGGGTCACTCACACACTGCGTTCAGAGGGCGTGAAGCCCAAGCTGGAGAGAAGGCTGCCCCACCTAGATGCGAACATTGAAATTGGCAGTGAGCTGTGGGCCTTGAATCTTTCCATGTAGCTTCTTTCTCCACGCAGCATCTCATCCTCCAGTCCTCTTTCAAGTGGCCCCTGTCCCCAGCAGGCAGCCAGGACCTGCTCACAGCCTGGATACTGGGTTGCATTAATCTGAACTCAAAACTGTCTAGAGTTTAAGGGCTAGGTTTGGAGCTGGTACAAAGACCTTCTACTCTATTTTTCTCAAAGCATGTCACAAAATCATACAAATTCAAGGAGAGGGGAGGATGAACTACTTCTTGAAGAAAGCAGTAGCATGTTCAAAAAGCAAGATGAACTTTGGGTGGTTGTTTTAGGAGCTTTCTATCCCATCCTATGCACCAACCCCTTACAGAAAATTTGTATTCTGAATCTTGTGGGGTATACATTTAGTGTTAACTTATATATTAGTTCAGGTAATACTAGCTGTTGTGATGAGCTCAGAACTGACTCTCAGAGTCTTCACACAATGTTTCTTTCTTTTTTACCTAACAGTTCCAGGTCAGATTGCTCTTATTCAACTAGTAATTCAGAGTTTCAGTCTCTTTTTGTCTTGTCACTGTTTCATCTTTAACATGTGGTTTCCAAACCTGCTGTACTTGTAGTGAGATATCAAGAGGCAAAATGACAAGGAGATTCAAGCGAGAAGCATCTATGGTTTGAGTCTGGAAATGGTGAAACTCAGTTACGTGCTGACACCTGGCTACAAGCGAGGCTGGGAAGTGTGGCCTGGCGACCAGGAATTTGGTGATTAGCCAGGGTTATCTGCCACATCCTGCTACCCCGCATGTTTCTTCTTGCACTCCAAATCAGGAAAGATGAAAGAAAACATCATTTCCTTTGAATTTCAAGCCACTGCACTGGTTTATTCAAACTTACCTGAGAAGCTTCATCTTTCATCCGAATTTTAAAATAAACTGAATATGTAGAACTTCCACGGAGGCAAGATACTTATGTATTAGAGTTTGGGAATATTAATAGAGAAGCACCGAACTAAAATGAAAATCAAGGAACAGAAATCTGAAATTCCTAAACATAAATTAAGGTAGAATGATAGGAAATGGAGAAATTTTTCTTGTTTTATATATCTATATCTATCTAGTGACTTTAAAGACCAATCTATCTATCTATCTATCTATCTATCTATCTATCTAGCTATCTGTCTTATCTCTCTATCTCTCACAGTTGCCTGAATAGCAGGTACCAAAGTAGGACTAGATATGAAGAGATATATTGAGAGAAATGTGAAGAAAAATGAGCGGGGTGGAGAGGGGAGCAAGAAGAGACTGGAAGAATTTTCAAGGCATGATGCAGTTCCGTCTCTCTGAAGGAGCGTGGGAAGGATGGTGGGCAGGAAGGCAGAAGGGACAGAGGTAGGTGGGGAAGGAAGATCTTAAGACCCGGTACAATTTTAAGACAGTTTCAGTACGGCTTAAAGGAGTCCCTCACCAGAATCCTACTGTCCGAGGGATGCTTCCTGTGTCTTGTGAGAATGGGCTCAGGGATTGGCTGGGAGGAGCCTGGGCAGAATGGCTCCATCACAAACAGGTGACTTCAGGATGCTGTAGTGAAGACCCTTAGCCGCTTTTGATCCTAACAGGGAGATCTGAGGTGTATTATCATGGTTGCCATGCTAGGTATGCCTTTGTTCCTATGGCATAATTAGAAATGAGACTGGCATAAAAATAAATATTTAGCAGTTATTACAAAAGATGTTTATGTTCATTTACTTCTTATCTATGTCACTGGCTGTACCAGAATGGCAGTTTGAAAAAAATCCTAGGTGGGCAGGATTAATTTTTTTTTTTTTGGCGGAGGGGGAGTTTGGCCTAGAGATTTGCTTCTATACTGCCAGTCATATGGGAATGTCTGGTGTTTGCTCCACTTCAAAAGTAATAAAGGGAAAATACACTATAAACTCACATCTTAGGAGGAGCCAGCTGTCCGCTTTTATTCTCCTCTTTCAACTGCTTTCGACTCCATTGTCCTGCTAGGTATGAAAAGCATCAATTCTTAGACTAAGCTTCAACTCCTCCCTTTGTCTCTCATATTTTTATTTATGTATTTCACCACAATAGGACTCATACAACAAGCATTCTTAAATATAAAAAGTTTCTTAACAGAAATAATTAGTAGGGAATGGAAAATTAAGGTAGTTGTGAGCAATGAGTTTTTTTTTCTTTAATGGCACATGTGAAAATGCTTTGTTACCTTAGATCAATACGCTGATTTTTAAAAAATTACTTTAGAAGAGATGTCATTGAGAGGCAAGAATTCAGAATGCTGTGTCCTTGAATTACAATCTTATTCAATTTTATTCTAATTCATGCTAAGCAAAAGAGCTTGAAAGTAAAGTACAGGAATATTTTTCAGTTTGTCTGCTTGAAAATGATGTGGTTTTCTTTCTTTTTTTTTCCTTTCTGGGATAAAAATAATGATCATAATCTAATAGTCTAATCAGATTAACAGATAACTCTCTTTCCAGTGGCCTGTTACAAAGTGTGTGATTGATTATAGAGGAGGCACCTGAGAAAGGTGCACAGTGGACTCAGCTGGCTGCACTTGTGTAACTGAACTGCTTTCCCCAATTTAATGTGCTGGTTCTATCACCCTGCAGTCGCTTAGGTGGAAGAAAAGCATAGTGCATTTAGTAATTTTATAGAATTTAAGGTAGATCAGCTTGCCTGCTATTATGATTCATCTTCTCTGTCATCTAGGTGCTTATCATAGAGCTGATAAATGAATTCAGCAGGAGCACATTTATTGGTAGTAGAGGGAAAATAGCCGACTTAAAATTTCAAATGTTGTAAAAGCTATCACTGTATGTGAATGCTAGAGAGTTTTGACATAGGCTGGCAAGAAAGGGGGAACAGATCATTGTTTCACAAGATGCTAGGCTCCATGAAATCAATGGGATGGGAAGTAAGGTAAGCTGCAATCGTGCTAAAACGTACACATTTGTTCATTCATTTCCCAGTCGCTGTTCCAGGTGCTAACAGATGTTAGAGAACATATGGAAAGTTTTAAGCATCAGAAAGAAAAAAAAAAGTGGTGTTCCATCTATTCACACATTTGGGTTCATCCTAGTGTACACTTTACTGACTGACTTGCTGAAAACTCAAGGTTGCCGTGACAGTCATAGTAAGAATGCTAATTCTAGCTCTTGTTTGGAAGACTCTATGTTAAACATTTTATGTAGTGGACTTAATTCGCACAATGAATTTATCCAATACATAACTTTGTTGCTCACATTTTTCTGGTTGAAAAGATTGAGACTGAGACAAATCTGAGGACATTTACAGTTCCATTTGCATCAAGGAACAACATGTTTATTACTATTGTTTGCTATTAATTAGGAAGAATGTGCCGTTAGTTTTCTTTTAGTCAAGTTTACTTAGAGAGAGAATTCAAATGTCTTTGGTACCCTGCTGGGCCCAGGCTGAGTGGCTAGATGCCCTTTCAGAGAAGACTGCCCTCATTCAGAACTTTTAAGACTCCTCAGCAAAAAGTGCTCCTATACCTATATGGAGTTTTGAGGAGCTCTGCCTTTTTCTGAATGGAAGTCAGTAGTTATAGTGGGTGTTTTTGTTCTGCAGTTTGCATTCTATCCAGTTCTGCACCATGGTTTGTGGTATGCAGAATAAAGGATAGAAAAATGGAATGATGCAGGAACAGGGGTTAGGTATGGTAGGAGTGTGGCTAGGGCTTCCCAAATATCAGACTTCAAGTACGTAAACATTTGAACCGTTTTAAGAAGATTACCAGTGACACTAAGTAAATGGCACATGGTGTTTGTCTCTCTTTACCTACAAAAACCAAGTGTCCTAACACTGTTTTTATCTTGATCTTGGAAAATCTCTGCAGTAAACATTCACAGGGCAGAAATAGAAATCTCTTTCACTTACATGGTGACAGTCCATTACATGCTGTCTAAGGCTAGGATTAAGGGGATGAAGGCTAATAAATTGTGATAGTTTTTTTCTTAGTGCTTAATTTAAAAATTTCAATAGGAACAACAACTAGTATTTCTGAGTTAACATAGTAAAGGACAAACTATTGGAAATCTTGGAGGAAAATTGCAATATAAATGGCTTAAATTTTAATTTGGTTATCTAGCATGGATTTAAAGTTTTAAGAAAAAAATGTGTGTGTAGTTGTGTGTTCATGAGTTGTAAGCACCCTGTGGTGTAATATCCCTAAAACAAACAAAAATTACCTTTGCTGAGGGAATTAGAATTTGACATTGCTGTTGGTTGGGTAACTAAGGAGATTTTTTACATATACAAATGATTTTAATTGTGATTTTAGAAAAAAATGAGCATATGCTCATATATAACTTATAGTAAAAGAAAAATATATTAAAAACTACATAAAAAGTTAACAATTTTTTTTATATAGAGAAGTTGCAAATTGGACATAGTAGCATCATCCCTACTGCTGGTTTTCTACCTGAGCGGTTTTATCTGATATAGTCATCAAGGGTTTTCCACAGCTCAGGAGAAAGAAAAAAACTGGGTTTCTGAATGTTAGAAAACAATATATTTAATATTGTTTTTCTGAATATTAGTAAGTTATCTATAAAATGGTATTTTGTAAAATATTTGTATTTCAAGTCAATTGAAGATAATGTTAATGTACATAAAGTAAACAAGTTATATTGCGATTATAAAAATTGCTGCTTGATATATGAGTTAATGTATTGTCCCATATTTTATCTTAGAGAAAATACACCCAGTATATAGACTGGTGATTTCATCCATCTATTAGCTTTAATACCTATTTGGCCATGCAATGATTGATAATTAGAGCATGTTACAGTGGCTCCTATAAGTAAGTACATAGCTAGATACTCTCATTGTATTTCAACCAAAAGTGCTTGAAGTGGAGGAAAGGTATGAGACAGATAAAATACCAGGTATTCATTTTCGGAAAATCTGTATTCATGGGAGATTTCCATGCTCTGCAGTTAGATTATACAACTGGGGTATTATGTTCTACATCATGGGTGTTGATTTATCTGGGCAGGTAGTATTAAAAATTACTTTCTGTGTTCAATTTTAAAAATCTTAATCAATGGTTTTATAATTCTAATGTTTGAACAGTGTTAAATGTGTTGGCATTTCTAAGAAAGTTCTGTGCACCTCACATTTGTTTAAAATTCTCAGAGAGTCACCAAGGCGTGGTGACGCACTCCTGTGATCGTAGCACTTCAGACACTGAGGAAGAAGGATCACAGCAAGTGAGGCCAGCATGGATCACACAGTGAGCTCAAGGCCAGCCTCAGCTACATAGTGAAATCCTGTCTCAAAAAACCAAAAAAGAAAAAAGAAAACAACAAGATAAACACCTCACAGAAAATTTATGAAAATGTGTGGGAAAGGAATCAATGCATTTCACTTTATTTTTCTTCTTCTGAAATTATTAAATGACTATAAAAATGCCCAAATACTTCAAATTTGAGATCAGAGTTTTTTGACAATCAACCATAAATATTGAGAAAATAATGATTCGCCTGTTATTCTTTGGAGTTTTATTATGGCAAGGCATTCTGTGTTCTATGGGGAATCTAGAGAGTCAAGAAATTGTTCTTTTGGACATTATTAGTTAACTGGGAATGTCTTTTAAATAGAAGTTACTACAGTGATATATGCGCACCATGTTTATAGCAGCACAATTTGTAACAGCCAAATCTTGGAAACAACCCAAATGCCCATCAATCGAGGAATGGATAAAAAAGATGTGGTATTTTTATGCAATGGAGTACTACTCAGCTATAAAGAAGGATCACACTGAGGCTTTTATAGGTAAATGAATGCGACTTGAGACCATACTGTTAAGTGAAATAAATCAAACTCACATATGGAAATACCGTATTGTCTCCCTGGTGTAAGAAACTGAAAGAGTAAATATTGTGCAAGGGTAACAAACTTCCCAAAGGGGGAAAAAATAACTCAGATAGGGAAAAGCAGAAAAGAAGGAAGGGAAAAGAAAAAAGATATAAATATGTATATATGCACTTAAGATAGCTAAGATTATTGTACTTCCAATTCTATTAGTTCTTGGAACACAACAGTTAACACTCATAGGATTAGATCAATTTTGCATGCCTATGTCTGCTAATATGAGTAACTCTTTTGAAGATAACTGTGCAAAATAACAGCCTTTGTTATGTTCCTATCACCTTGTTTTGAAAGCCTATGTTGTTACTGTTTTGGGTTCTTCGTTATTGTTATTTTTTGTTTCTTTTGTTTCTTGTTTTTCCTGTATTTTGTTTCAATTTTCCCTCTATACAGAAAGGATAGATGTACATGTATAGGCTTATACATGCCTAGAACTTCTCCTAAAGAGTTTACAAGAATTGATTTTATTATGTGTGATGGTATGAACAGCTATTTTGAAGAAAACAAGACATTATGGTAGCCATTGCTGATTTCCTATCATCTTGTTTTGAAGTCCAAGAATGCTTTTATTCTTTGTTTTGATTAGTTTTAGTCTGTTTTCTATTATTTGATTTCAATATGTGTGAAGTTATGGACAGCTATTTTGAAGAAAACAAGAGACATTATGGTAGCCATGGTTGTTTTCTTATTGTCTGGTTTTGAAGCCCCATAATGCTTTCATTCTTTTGTTTTGGTTGGTTGTATAGTATTTTCCTTTGTTTGAATTTATTTTGTGTGAAGGTATGGACAACTGTGTCAAAGAAAACAAGAGACATTATGGTAGCCGGTTGATTTCCTATTGTCTTGTTTTGAAGTCCTGTGTTGCTTGTATTGTTCTGTTCCCATCTGCTTTGTTCTATTTTGTCTCTCTTTTGTCTTATTTTGTTTTGTGTTATTCTTTTTAAAATAAAAAGATAAAATTGAATAGATGTGTTAAAATAATAATTCATAACTTGAAAATTTAAATAATAAAATTGGGAACATTAATTTTTTTATTAATACTAATCTGGTTACATATTTTTCTTAATTGAACAGGTTAATTTTCTTGGTGAGTCTATTTTTAATATGAGAGAACTTTTGAACAACTTTGTTAGTTTTATGGAATTAAAACCTTAGAGCTTTTGTCTTAAATTCTGTGATGACTGTGGTAGTTACCACCTTGAGTGAAATGGTGAGTTGAGCAGATTGATGTGTAGTTTAAGATATTTGTACTCATGCTACAATAAGATGTGCTGATCATGTTAAAAGAGGAGACTATTCTGTACTATTTTGCCTCATTCTTTAAAAAAATGATTTTGCTATTTTCTGAGACTTTAATTTTGAGGGATACCTGAACATAACATAAATGAGAATTTTATTGGTTGAATGGGGAGTGGAAAAAAGTGAGACACAACTATATGATTTTGTTCTTATGACATTTTATTCTCTCTTTCTTATCACAGGTGCTTGAGGACATTAGTGATATACTGAGAAAATATGAATTCACAAGAAGTGGCCACTGTAACCGGTGTGGACAGAGAAAAAATGACTCATGTTAGAATCTACAGTGGGGTAACTGAGGGATAGACATAGATTAAGATTAAAGGTTCTCAGAATAGAAGATGCATACGCAACCTCAAACATACTCAGGCACCTTATCTTTGACAAAGGAGCCAAACATGTTCATGGGAAGAAAGATAGTCTCTTTAGGAAATGGAGCTGGAAAAACTGGCTTTCCACATGCTGAAGACTAAAACTGGACCCATGTCCATCTTACTAAACTAAAGTCAAAATGGATCAAAGATCTATGTGTTAAGATAGAAACACTAAATTTATTGAAAGAGAAAATAGGTAGATATCTCAAAGACATGAGTATAGGCAGAAACTTCATGAACAAAACTCAGACTGCAAGGGAAATATTACAAGAATAAGAAAATGGGATCTCACCTCATTAAAAAGTTTTGCACAACAAAAGAAATCACCAACAGAGTGAAAAGACAACCCACTGAGTGGAGAAAAAATTATAGCCAGTTGTCCCACAGACAAGGACTTACATCTAGAACATATAAAGAGAAAAAATCAGACTACCTAAATTCAAAGACCTAATCTAAAAATGGGCAACAGAGATGAATATACTCTTCTTAGATGAAGAAATACAAGTGGCAAATAAATACCTGAAAAAATGTTCAACATTACTGATCATTCAATGCAAATTAAAACAACACTGAGATTCTATCTCATCCCAGAAAGAATGGCTATCATCAAGAAATCAACCAATAACAAATGCTGGTGGGGCTGTGGGAAAAGAGGAACTCTTCTCCGCTGTTGGTCGATGTGTGAACTGGTGCAACCACTGTGAAAATCAGTGTGGAGGTTCCTTAAACTAGGATTAGAGGTCCCATCTGACCCAGGCATTCACTTCTGGGTATCTTCTCAGATTTAAAAACATCATACCACAGAGATATATGTGCACCCATGATTATAGCAGCACAATTTGTATTAGCTGAATCTTGGAAATAACCCAAATGCTCATCAACTGAGGAATGAATAAAAAAGATGTGGTGTTTTTATATAAGGGAGTACTACTTAGCCATAAAGAAGGATGTTGTAGTCAGGGGTTACAGGGAGAACAATTGCATACAGGACACAGGATTTGTAATACTATTTTATGATAATCACCCAGAGTTAAACACAAGAAAGTGCAGGAAAATCTGTCCACAACACTAAGACCCAGGATATTTAGCCGAGGGCCTGGATCCCACAACAATGTCTTGCGAGAGTCCAGCTAGAGACCCAAAAAGCATGACAATGCCTCCCACAAATCCGACTGGAAATCTAAGAGCCCACAAATAGGACTCATGCCAGTATATTTTACGGTTCTGTGCCGGGAAGGCCAAAGGGCAGCGATGGAACTAGAAAGTCTATGCCAGCAGAGTGAAGGAGCTGTGCAGTGCATTGAGGGTTCTACACAGAAGCCGAGAAGTCATGCTCAAAAGAAGAAGCGGGGCTGCCCTGAAGAGTACCACAGCCGTCCTCAGCGGCAACAAAGTCCCGTGCTCCTCCAATGATGAGAACAGTGGAGCACAGGTCAGGAAGCCCAGCGTGACAAGCTTCTCCAGCACACAGCTTCCCCTCCGGAGCCAGGAAGCGATGCACGATGTGAGGAGCAGGGCTCCCGCAACGTGAACCACAGCCACTCTCACTGATGAGGTCCCGAGCTCCTCCAATGATAAGGGCTGAATCCATATTGAGGGAGCCAGCGTGACACGCACCTCCCAGAGAACCAGTGGCTCGAAACAGCAACTCTTGAAAGAACCCACAACTCCTCTCTCTTCTTCTCCACATCTCTATTTATGCTGGCAACTTTATTCAGGTGGAGCATCTTTACTCAACACCAACTGAATTAACTCAGCTGGTGCTAAGTTGACCACCAGTTTTTAATCCATAACAAAGGATAAACGTGATACTTTTATAGGTAAATGGATGCAATTTGAGACCATACTCATAAATGAAATAAATCAGATCCATATGTGTGAACCTTATATAATCTTACTAGCATGTGTAAACAAGATCCAAAATGTACAATAGATACTGTGAATTGTAAAGAAAGAAAAGAAAAACTATGATGGGAGAAAGGGTAAAGGAAGAAAGGGAGAAAGAAAAAATATATGTATACACAAGATAGTTGAGATTATTATATAGCTAGTTTCTCTTAATTCATTGAAAAGAAAGGTTTGTGCTAATGTTGTTAGACAAGATATCATGCCTGTATCCTGTACTCTGAATAACTACTACAAAGATAACAATATGCAATGTATTAATTATTTTTAACTGTCCTACTAAACTGTTTTGAAACTCTGTTTCATTGTTTCTTTTCTTTTATCTTTAAAAAAACATTAAAGGACTTGGAGGCTTGTGTACTTTGGTTCAAACCTTGACTCCATCATTTACAAACTTGGTCCTAGGAAATTTACTTCACCTCTTGGAATTTAGATTTGTCCTTTGTAATTTGGGGATAGTAAAAGCACTTTTTATTAAGTGAAATAATTAAGATTAAATGAAATAATTCACAGAGTATAGAGCACATATCACTAAAAAAGTGTAAGATGTTTTTTGAATTTATTATTATGTATGTAAGAATGACATGAGAATAAAGGTAAACTAGAGAAGAAGGAAGAAAATTGTAAATTGGAACAAAAGATAACAGTGTATTTAGGAGTCATTTTTGAAATTGTAGTTAGGTTAGAAAGTTATTATTGACTTATTTCTGTTCTACAAGAATTGTTTTAAGTAATACTGTACCTAGAGTGACAGTGTTGGTCCTATGGGGCTTTAGGTTATTAATGGATTTCTCTGCCTGCTGCTTGTCCTTTTGTACTAAAGAGCTCCTGAGGCATGAATAGTTTTGCTGCCCTTGTGCCCTGGATAGAGATCTCTGCCCATTTTATTGGTAATGGGGATCAGGATCCCCAGAGAAACAGATAACTTGACACGTGGATGACTATGGGGGAATATGTGGGAACTATTTGCTGCAGTTTTAAATATAGCATGTTGAAAAAAATTGCAAAAGAATGCTCTAATTTAGGTTTCAGGAGAAGAAAAAGAGAAACTAGATCTGCAGATGGACTACCTGATATGTGGAATGACTGTAGCCCTAGACAAGAACAAGATAAAAGAAGAGGAAATAAAATACAGGAGCTTAGAGAAAGGAAGATGATTCTATGCTACGTTTTGCCTGACAGATGAATTTTTTTTCTTTATAGGACCTCAAGGCTAGTGTCTATTTTTCCTTTTACTTTAATTAAACTTTAACATTAGAATGGCTTTTGATTTACAGAAAAGTTGCAAGGATGAAACCGATGTTTCCCACATACTTCTCATATAATGTCTATTAACATAGGTCACCACTATGCAATGTATGTCAAAGCTAAGTAACCAACGCTGGTACATTACTGTTAATCCAATTGTCACTCTTGCTTCCAAGTATCACTAGTTTTCCCTTCATATACACTTTATGCAGTAGGATCTCATACAAGATATCACACTAAATTTCATTGTCATGTCACTGGACGCCCTCTACATTGTGAAACCTTCTGAGTTCTTTGTGATAACTTTCACAGTTTTAAGGTTGTCCTGTAGAATGTTTCTCAATTGGCATTTGTCAGATTTTTTTTTCTATACTTGCCTAAATCAGGTACATGTATAACATGTATAGCAATCATTACTACCTTGCAAAAAATAACTTTACTTACTAGTGTACAACATTTATACACTTTCATCTTTAGTCTGAGAGTTTCTAGTCAACGTATCATTTCCCAAAATTACTAAGGTCAGCACCTTTTTCCCACCTTCATCCTCTCAGTGAGTTCATGTTTGTTTTAAAATACAGTTAAATTCTTTTGCTACAATATGCATTTTATTCTTTTTATTCTGATTTTCCAGTTTCCTGTTTTAGTATATTTTTAGAGTCACATGCATTAAAGATGCCTTTTTGTACTGTATAAGTACTTGAGTTTTTAGAAGTGTAGTGTTATATATCCATAATACATATAATACTTATGATTTTTATCACTAAAATATTCCCTGTGCGTCCCTTGTTCAAATTCTCCTCCCCTCCAAACTTCTGGGAACCACTGATACATTTTTCATCCCTAAAATGGTGAGAGAAGAAACATCTTTGCCTTGTTCTTTGTGTTAGGGTAATGGATGCACCTTCTCACTATTAAATCTGTTCTTAGTTCTAGGATTATCACATATAACCTTTATTAGTTTAAAAATTTCTTCTGCTTCTAGTTTTATCAGTCTTAATCATGAGAAGATATGGAATATTATTGACTGCTTTCTCTGCGTCCATTAATACAATTGTAGTTTTTCTTATTTAGTCTATTATTGTGATAAGTTACCTTGATTGATTTATGAATGTTGAACCAGTTCTACATTCTTGGGTTAATTGTACTACACAATCCTTTTCTTATATGACTGTATTAAAATTGATAATATTTCTAAAGGAATTTGCGTTGATATGTAGGGAAGAGATTGGCCTGTAGTTTTTTTGTCCTTATATATATCTTTGGTTTAGTCATAGAGTAAAGCTAGCCTCCGAAAATTAGGTGGGAAGCATTCTTTATTCAGTTTTCTAAATGAGATTCTGTAGAATTAGGCTGAATTTTTTCCCCTTAAATAGTTGACAGGTTTCACTGTTGAAATACTCTGGAACTTTTTGTTGGTTTGTCTTGAAAGTTTTCAAACTACTAATTCAACTTTTAAAATTGAATAGATTTATAGGTTCTAAGATTACTTCTCCTTGAGAAAATTTTAGTAGTTTGTGTCTTTCAAGAAATTGGTCTATTTATTCTAAACTCTTAAATGAATATAGAGAAGCTCATAGTATCACTTTTTCATTCCTTTAATGTTATTTGTGTTTGTAGTGATGACTGTACTTTTATTCAAGATGATGGTAATTTGTCTCTTACATCTTTTTGCTTTTTTATGCATCCTGATTAGGGGCTTATCAATTTCATTAATAATTTTAAAAACCGCACCTGTGTCACTGATTTTCTCTAATGTCTATTTTCAGTTTCTCTTCTAATTTTTAATATATTCTCTTCTTTTTATTTGTAAATTTGTCTTCTTCCTTTCGTTTTGTAAGAATACTTAAATCTCCATAGACACTGATGTAACTGGATAACAAAAATTTTGTAAATGCCAACTCCATATAGCTCAAAATATTTTTAAAATTTCCTTGAGACTTCTCTTTTGATCTATATTTGAGTCTGAGAAGATAATTTTAAATAACTGATTTTAACTATTGCTTTTTGTTGGTCATTTATCCATTTGTTTGAAACTGTGTTCCAAACTATAGCATCTTGTATTTTTGGTTTGTTTGTTCGTTTGTTTGTTTTTGAAAATTTTCTAAGGGTTTAGGTATTAGTTTTCTTTTCCTGTCTTCATCACATTCATTGGGTCATTCAAACAAGCTGTTTGAATGAAAATGAAGAAAGAGGAAACAGAAGAGAGGAGGAAGAGGAAAAGAAAGAGAAAGTATAAGGCAACATAGTTACAGCACACACACTTGACATGTTATCCGTTTTCTTTACATTTTGCGTGTCATATGGAATCCAAAGGAGGCTGTGTGTCCCCGTTATTCTTTGAGACGGTCTCCTGTTCCTGTCCATGCCCACTAAGTCTCGTTCCTGAACTGCAGAGTCATCAACTGGACGCGTCAAACCCCTCTTTCAAGACCCTGCAGTGAATTTTTTATTTTTATTTATTTATTTTTTTTCAGCACCGGGGATTGAACTCACAGCCTCATGCCTGCCAGACAGGCGCTTAAGCCACTGAGCCAAACTCCTGGCCCTAGTTTTTTGAGGCAGGGTCACCCTATCTAGCTCAGGCCGGCCTTGTGCTCACATTGTAGCCCAAGTGAGCCTCGAACTCACAGCGCTCCTCCTACCTCAGCCTCCAGAGTGCTGGGATTAAAGGCGTGTGCCACCACGCCCGGCACCTGCAGTGGATTTTTTACCAGATTTAGAGTGAATCTGCCCTCCTTTCCATGGACAAATCTGCCCTTCTTATGATAAGAACTGCTGCCTATCTTTTTTCGTTTATTTCTTATCATTTTCTCTCTTTTTTTTTTTCTTTATAGACAAACTTCATCTTTCTTCAAGGATTACTCGTGTCCTAAGAATTTTGTACTTGCTCTTTCCTCTATTTCTTTGTATCTTTGTCTGGTTCATTCTGCACTTCATTGGGGCATCTGTTCCATCTCGCTCCCTCAGAGAGTTCTCTGGTTTTCTGTATTAAAACCACATACTACCTCCTAGAAACTCTATGATTAACTAATTCAATTAATTTCCCTTCAAGTATTACTACTACGTAACATGGAATGATGTGCTTGTTCCTGTCTTCTTTCCTTCCTGGAACTGCAGCTCCTTCGTGGCAGAGTCTTTCCGATAATGTCAGTTGCTGACTAGCAGTAAAATAACGCTCGGTGCACAGTAGGTGTTCACAGAGAATAAAGGAACCTGAGAATTAAAGGCAGAGTGTTAGTATGAAAACTAAAACTAAGGGGATACTAAGGCTTGTTTTAAGTGGGGTTCTATTGTGCAGAACGTAAGAAACTGGGACTTGTAGAGGGAGACTTTGGAATGCAACAGTACAATTACAAAAAAAAAAAAAAAAAAAGCCTCCTATGCCCTTCCATGCAGGGGTACTGAAGCTCTTGGTCCTTCAGAGTTGTGCTGCATTTAAGTGATCAGGCCTTCCTGTTTTTGATTCTCGGTACAAGATCCTCCCCACCCCCAAAAGGTGTGTGATCTTGGGCAAGGTGGCCCTCTTTTATTAGAAGGCTGTTAGCCTGCTACAGATTTGCCAGTTGATAATACTCTTTCAGTGCTGAAGAGGTACCCATCTGGGAGGTACCCATCTCTACTGGTCCCTTGAAATGGTGGATAGATGCAGAATGCAGATGAGGAAACCTGACGGGGTTCTGTGTTTTGTCGTAGGGGAACAGCTACTGGTTTAGATGTGTGCGTACAAGTGCAATTTAGAGGTTGAACTTTACAGTTTTAAACGTGTATAAGCAAATGGATATTGAACAATGGAGTCAAATGCAGGGGACAGACATAACTGTTTCCTGTGCTGCAAAACCATTCACAAATATAAGATGAGAGAAGGGTATGAGACCTGTGAGGTGTTCTTGGGAGGTTTGTGTACATCCAGTTTCTGCCCACAACCTGGCATCGAGCATGATGGCAGTGGGCACGCAGGGACAGAAGTGTAAAGACTTATATAAAAAGACCCCCAAACAATTGATGGACTATGAAGTCATCAGGAGAACGACCAGAGAGAAGGTTGGGAAAATTGTGTGAATGGACCTCAGAGTCTTAGAATCCATCTCCTGGTTATCCGAGCACATCATTTCAATTGTCAACTGCATTGGAGATGCCAGATCCTGCCAGCAGGTGTCTAGAGTGTTGCAACACAGTTTACTCATAAAACTTGTTGAGTGTCTTCTCTGGCTTCTAAATTTCCTGAGACTCTAGAAACCGGCTTCAGTTTCCCTAGCAGTATCATATTTTAGTCGGAGGGAAAAAAATGCAAACAATCACAGAAGAGTTCCCAGAGTTCAAGTAGGACAAAGGGAAGAACTGAGCCTGGGGAAGTCAGTCACTTGCCAACTGCTTTGGAAACACCAGAGCAGACAGAGAGATGGGAGAACTTCGTTGTGAATGGGGTCTTGACAGATGGGAGGCTTTCTGAAGGGTAGCAGAAGCATGTGTCTGTTTCTCCTCCTATCCGACTTTGGAGAGGCTTGTGAGACTTTACTCTCCTCAACATTACTCATATCAGATTTGATAGTTCTTAGATTTCAAGTCTGAAATCTCATGATTTTAATTTTTATCCATAATATATCAAACATTTATCAATTCTTATTCTAGATTTATCATTGAGTATTCTTAGATGGCAGTGATAGAAATTATATGACTGATTTATGTTAAGTATTCTTCCGTGGGTTCTCCTATCCTCAGATTTCCCATGACTACTTTATTTCAAATATACTACAAGTGAGAATTTGGGTCAAACTTGTAGATTTCTTTAAACATTTTCCTAAATACTTTGAAAACAATGAGTTTAAACTTCAGTGTAATGTATTTACAGATTTAAATAATGTTTTCACCCCAGTTTTGGTCCGTCATGCCCTCTTCTTCCACAGTCACCTTACCTTTAATTGAACAAATTACATATCAATTAATGATTTACCCCCTTAACACATCATTTTTATGCAACTTGATAAAATGAGAGAGGAGAAGGGGGAAAATGGGTGAGGGAAAGGAGAGAAAAGTAGTGAAGGAGAGGAGAGAGACCACTCACATACTACAGTCTGTGGCCTCTGGCATTTTACCCCCAGCATCTGGGTCCTGTGTATTTTGGAATGGTAACAGTTTAGTTTGGTGAACCCAATTGATCTGTATCACTGTGGCAACTTTGACTCCTATAGTTGTGTCTCTTCTATGTTATAAAGCCAATTTCCCTTGAGAACAATTCTTCTGCTTTCCCAGGATCTTATCTAGTGCTAAGTTAATGCCTTCTACTTGATTTCCTTTCTGGAAGAGTTTAACTTGCTTATATGACCTTAGAAATGCTACCTGGGACTCCTGAGACATTTCTTTGAGTATTATTTTCTTTAATGGTAAAGAATATGTCTGTTTTTTTTCCCTCAGAAGTATTTTCCAAGAATAGTCATGATGATGTATCTCTGAAATATTCATCAGTTTTGGCAATCCTGCTACAACTCATCACTGCATATGTATTTTACTGTTATATTTAAATAATATTACACATATTTAAAGGCCTAATTTATAAAGGGAAAAATAACCAATAATATTGACATATTAAGAGTTGTCTGTCATTAGTTCTTATAATACAATGAGGCACCAAAAAATACATTGTTACATTCTTCTAAAGTTAGACTGATTAAAATAAAATCTTCTTAAATATAGAATACGTTTGTTGTGGTTTTAAAATCCAGAAATATTTCACATAAATATATAATTTTTTGATTTAGAATTTACATGCCAGCTGTTTTTCAAAGTGATAATATTTTGAATCTTTTATTTTTAGCCACATGAGGTTGTTCTTTTTTTATACTTGGTTTAATACCTCAGATATTGTCTGTGTCACGAGCTAAATCAGGTGAGCCCAAATACTAAATTCCCCATGCTGCATTATAGTCTTTTAAAACCTACTTACAGATTAGCAATAAAATATTACTTTCCTTACTTGTTGAAATCACTAATTTTTCATAATGTGCTTGACTTCAGTTATTCCATTTCAAAATCCACTGTTAAAACTTAAAAATAAATCCTTTAAAGCACATAGAAGCTAAATTTAGTCCCAGTAACTCAATATAGGTATTTAAAAAGTGTCCTGGAAGATTTTTTTTATTAACATCTCCTTTTTAGTAGATCCAAAATAAAATAATTGAAGTCTGTTTACTGCGTATTCAGAATAAGTTGGCAGGAGACTAAAACAAAAGAAACTTCACTCACTGTTGTAAAGGCCACATGAAATGGAATTGAGGAAGGAAAACGTTCCTGCATTTGAAAGTCTCATCAGAGCTTGTTTAATGGACTCATGGCCTCTCTGCGTTGCTGACTGGGGCCACTTTGACAGTTCTCAAAGTTGGGAATTAGAAATTATGCAAAGCTCTCTCAGACAGCCTAAAATATCAATGAACTTTATTTTTTGATAACTGACACTTTTGTGTAAAATATTTATAATAATATTTCATGACACACTAGAGTGGATATCTTATGCACATTTTAGGACATCTCGGGACTGTGAAATCTTGTAGCTGATCATATTTAAGTCTGCTGACAACTGGTATGAAAATGTCTGCTTTTATTATATGTATTAGGGTTTTGATTAACTCACTGGAAGGGGTTCAGACAAGCAATGCAGTGCATATTTTAAGTCATTAATGGTGTTGTCATTATAAAATATTTTCTTAATAAAATTGTTGTAATTGAAAATAATTGGAAAATATAAAATAATGAAATAAAAGTTCACTTTAGAAAGTACCTTAATCAATGGAGAAAATATATTATCTTTAATAAATTATTTATTATCTACATATGTAACCATTTTTACACAGACTAGCATTCTTGGGCCTGGTATTTTGATCAGCTCCTATTTTGCAATAATTAGGAAGGGGGAAGATTGTCTTACTCTGGTACCATTTTATTCTGGGATATTGCCTATTGAAATCCTAATGTTTCTGTTTATATTTGCCATACAATTATGATACAATTTTATTTCACACTTGCTGGCAAAATCAAAGACTTCCTTTCAGTGTCTCTCATTGCCAATAAAGTTCAAAACCCTTACTTCAACATTAAAAATCCTTTGATGATTTAATTCTTATGCCCAACTTTCTGCTTAGGCTAGTCTCTCTGCTTGGAATGCTTTTGCCTGTCTTCTTATGTCTAGATTTTATATATCCCTTCAAAAACCTGTTCAAAGGTAAGACTTCCCATAATGATTTCTTCCATCCTGAACACTGGACTCAAAAGTCCACTTGCTATGAGTTGCATAGTGTCATAGTACTTTACATTTGTGCCACAGATAGTATTTTAAATATATCAAGCTGATGAACTTATATTTTACCTTCCATCACATTGGCTGAACCATGAAACTTATGGTCCTGGAGCTGAGGAACAGGGATATTAGTTATCTCTGGGCTTCAGTGATAATCAGTCAACACTGGTACTGAGACTATGATCTTAAAATCCAAACTTTATGGAGACCTATCAGTTCCAAATGTCTCATTTATCTAATCAAGAACCATGTTGAGTCCCAAAATCATAGCATGCTTTTCTACTCCAGAGTTTGAAGGAACTCTTCATGTGATATGAAGGGACAGAAAATCCATCCTGTATTTTTGGCAGTATAAATAAAGGGAAAAAGTAGGAGTCTGTGTTTTTCTATATTAAGGGGTAGAGTCTGGATGACAGGAATATTCAGATACCTGTGCAGGATGTGAAAACATTTGGGGAAGAGTGATGGTATGTTTCCTCAGTAAGACTCTAGGAGAAACTTCACTCACTGTGCCACAGAACAGATGAAATGGCATTGACAGAGGAAAAAGCCATCAAAGATGAGACAGAGGGAGACTTTCTGACTTTCTGCGACCATGGAGGGTACACAGGGCATTCATAGGCTTAATGCACCCCAGGGAAGTGACAAGGCATGGAGGTTACATGATCAGCAACCTCATAAAGAGAAGTAAATGACTGGGAACAAAAATTCAGCTAAAGGTAGTATCATAGCACTCCAAAGATTCAAATAGGGACTTGCTTCTCAGTGTCTTCAACTCAGAATGCAAATTCATTTGGCCACTTTACAAAACGAACCATCAAAGTTATAGAAACTCCTTTCTTCACATCTGCTACAGACACACACAGTACATCCTACCCTATGTATGCTGCTGCCATGTCAATGAGTCTAGACAAAAGGATTAAAAACTGCAAGAATTTGAAAGAGTGGTTTTTTGTCAATCAATATAATTGATTATTTATTGAGTTTTTAAAAAATGCTTCCAAATTCTTCCTCCACTGTTATCTAGCAAGTTAAAGACTTGTGGGATTAGAATAGTTATAAAGTATAAAGCAACTATATATTGTAGTTTATTTTGTTTTAGCCAATCTATGTTTAGTGGGAGTAAAATTTGATATTGAGACATATTTAAGTTTTGTAATAACCCTATATCCCTTCTAAGTCAAGATTCCAATGCATGTTGTTTATTTGGAACTGAGTCCAGAAAACACCAGGTGGACGAGATATAGAGGGGCAGGAAACAAGTTTAGACTACATAGCTCAGCAAGTGAACAATATAGACAGTTGTCTTTAAGATTATTGAAAAAATAGTTATAAAATTGCTCTTAAAAGGTTTTATTATGTTTTAAACACTTACTTAGATATTTTACATTGAATTCTAGCTAATAGAACTACAGTAACACTAACTCATTGGATTGTTATGAGGTGTGAAGAAGGTCGTATCTGTGAAGAAGTTAGCACAGTGTTTGATGTTAAGAGGTCAGTATGTAGTAATGGTGGCTGTTTTTCCTATTTCTAAAGCAAGAAATCTTTGTGGAAGTGGTTGCTTAAGAACTGTAGTTGGGAACCCCAGAAACTTGAAATGCAAAGACAATGAACTCTTCTTGATAAATGGAATCAAGTATTACATATTACTTTATTCAGGCAGGCAATTTTGGGGAATAAAGGGAAATATACTAAGATAAATAGTTGTGAAATGAGCAGGTATGGAGAAAAATCAAGTATAAAAGAAATTCTATTTTTTGGGATTTTTCCTGGAGACTCTTAAATTTCCTACTCTTTGTTGATGGGCCTGTTAATGGTATCATACATCTAAATGTTTTATTGCATTAAACTTTATTTATGGTGATAGCTGTAATAAGGAGGAAATGACCAGAATCATTACTTTTTTGGCAATTCACAGTGCTTAATTTTGGTGTCTTCTTTGGAGGTAAAATAAGGAAAACAACTAATTAGATATTTCAAGTAAAACAATGTCCCCTCCTTGAAATGATCCCAAGTAGCTCTCTTTTAAGGACACTGAATATAGTTTTTAAATGTGTTTTCTTTTAGTTAAGAAATATACGGACTGGTGAATTTGGAACTCTGGAGGTTAGAAGTAATCCTAGGGTTTTCTCTTAAATAAATGAAAGGATGTTTATACTTGTAAATAGCTACAAATTTTAATTCACCTATGATTATAAATAAAAATGTATATTCTTGTATTCTTGTGTAATCTGTTTCTCAGGGAAGTAGATTTGTTTTTTATGAAATAGGCTGCTTAGATTTGTTCTTCCCTGAAATGTTGCCTTTATTATCATACAAAAGTAATCAATAAATCAAATGTGTGTTTTTATATCCACTTCTTCATCTCCCTTTCTTTAAATAAGGAAATTGAAGAAATACATGTTAAAGTATGGTAAATGCCTTTTATTTTTTAAAATAATCTCATTTAGATGTTGAGTCTAGGAAAGTGGTCCCCACTTACATGACCAATAGCGATGACTCTGTGGTCCTAATAAGAAAGGGAGATTAGACATGGGGGAAAGGTAACTAGTGAGCACATGCTTATAGCTCATGATTAACTCAAGGAGACTCTTATAGATGAGGGGTAGTAGATTAGGGAAAATGCACCTGAAAATTCACCTCTTTAATTCCTTCTTTCTGTATTGATACATTTCAACATATATGTAAGTGCCTGCTATGTACCTGGATCTATATTAGAGTCTAAATTTATGGCAGTGAAAAATATAGGTACCATCTTTGCCATAAAAGAACTTATTTTCTACTGAATTCTTGCAGGAAATATTCCTGACCACTTTGACTTTTATTCGTTTTTTCCTTTTAATAATTTATTCATTTTTAATTAAAAGTATTAAGTGCTTATTAAATGCCAGGTTGGGACGATTTGTTGCTAATTCTTGATGGCATAAAGACAAATTCGGTGTTGAGTCCATATTCATGAGAAACTAAACAAGTAAACCAGTTATTTTGGCACAATCAGCAAAGCGCAATGACAGATTCATTCAATGTGCTATACTATTGAAGACTACTTCTGGTTGGATAGAATAGGAGACAGCTCACTATCATCACTGTCGATTTTCCATGCCACAAGAAATTACCCAAGAGTCAGGGTTTAAGCAATCACTATTTGTTATTCCTCATGTATATAACTGCTGCTTAGGTAGTTAGGCTGATACTGAATTAACTGACTATATGTCTGCTCTAGGTAAGGGTCAAATAAGTGGCTTGGCTGGTTGTGGCAGTGGTGTCTCACATTTTTAGGGGTTGATTAACTGTTGGCTGCCTTGAAATTTGCCTTGTTTCAATCATGTTGCCTGGACATAATCCCAGGGCAGGAAGTGGTACAAAAATGAGCAAGAGACTAACACCCAATGTGACAGTACTTTTCATACCTTTGCTTGCATCATATTTGCTGATATTCCATGAACTTGCATCCCAATTCAGTGTGGGTTAAACATGCTATTTACACTAAGAAAAGTAAAGATTTAGAGATATCAGCATTATTAGTCTACTATAGAAAGTAACAGTGGAGCTGAGATTTGAAAACTAAACACAAATCCATCAATGTTTCAAAAAAAGTGTTAGAACTCATGTAGGCATCGGGTCCTGAAAGAGTTCTCTCTGAGGGAATACCAAGGAAGTTGGTATGATGGGAGGAGATCACGTCTGTGGAGAATGGTACTTTGGACATGCCAAAATCCTTCCCACATCAAAGCTCTTTCTGTGATGATTCTTTGTAGTGCTCTCCTTGGAGTACCTTATGGAGAGCTCTTTCTTTATTAACTCTTGGTCATCATTTGGTCTTAACTTAAATGTCACTTACAAAGACTGATACTCTGACCACTCCTCAATTTGTAATTTACCCTCAAACTTGTTAATTTAGCTCATGACATCCTGTTTTAATCAGTTAAGCTTATCACAATTTATAATCATATAAATGTAGGCATTAGTTTCTTTAATACTTATCTCCTTCACCAGATCAGAACTTCCATAACAACACATATGCTTTGTTTTCTGTTATATTTTTAGTGCTTTGACATATACTATATATTTAAAAATGAATGAAAGACTACAAGTAGAGTGTTAAATAGTGTATCATGCAAAGGCCTTTAATGCTTATTAGAAGAACTTGAGCTTTCTCATTGAATCTGAGGAAATTCATGGGAGGATTTTCAAACAAGAAACTAATATGATAATTCAGAACTTTAAAAAAGACTACACTGGCATTTCTGATGGAATGGTGGCAGAAAATCTAACTGCAGGGAGACTAGTCAGGTGGTTTCTTCAAATTCTAAGTGGAAAGTAATGAGTGTTTAGGTGAAGAATGTGAGACAGAGAGGAGATAAAATAGAGAGGAAATAAAAGTTATGCGTGTGTTTTCCTGTTTGTTTATCCAATGTTCTAGGCTTTTCACTTTCCTTTTAGAAATCATTATAAAGCAACAAAGAACCAATACATATTGCATAAAACCAAAAGTCCTGGCAACTCCAAACCATAATATATGAACAATAGTAGCCAAATGGTAGAAAATTAAAGGAGAAAGAAGATGTCAGAATGTACTGAAGAAGATGGCTGTAGACCTTGACACCATTAGCAGGTGATATCTGTTCTAATGACATAATATAAGCTTCAAAACCAGTAGTGCCCTGGGAAATAGATTGGAAAGATAAGAGAAAGCCTTCCTTAGACTCAATTTCATTTAAAGTTAGAAGAGATAGAAAAGGCAGAGTTAAGATAGGATGCAAGTAACAAGTCATCTTTGGAGCAAACCATAAATGAGATTGAGAAGAGGAAAGAGTCCACCTTGTGATCAGCTCTGTAGCACTCATCTCCATTGGCTGTGAGAAGCAAATTTTAGAGCCCTCAGACCCAAATCTTTGTCATAAGATGAATTATTGCTAAGGAGGAATACAGACCTAAGCACCACTGTGACAAGACAGCCTCTGTTCAGCGGTACAGAAGGAATTAATCTCAACAAAGATGAATAAAAAATAGTTAGCGCAGAATGTATACAATGATGCTACAAGACAAAAAGGAGGAAAATAAGTAAAAGGATAAGATCTCTTACAGAAAATTGTTATATCAGAGAGGATTGTAACTAAACATATCACTGTAAATTTAAAAACTATAACAATCATCCTTACAAAATAAAGGATCAAATGGGAGGTATAGAAGCTCAGGATACAAACGTAGGTGAAAAAAATCATTTACTCGCATGAATTGTCTCATGATTTTAAAGTTATATTTGTTCAACTTCATTTTAAAATCATACCTGCACCCGAAGACTTATCTGACTTATCCAGACCAAGAGTTCTTAGTTGTTTATGGAACCAATTTCTGATTCAGTAGGGTCTGTGGTCTGATTCAGAAATTTGCATTTTTAATCTTTTCCCAGGTGATGAATGTTGAGACTCCTGGACAGTGGACAACATTTTAAGAATGATTGGGCTAGCTTTGGTCTCTATTTTCTTTATTCCTCACTGTTTCGTATAAGAATTTCGTAAACTCTGACTTTGCTTCCCGTCTTTAAGCCCACAGTTATCTTTCTGCCTTTGGCATATAGCATGCTAGATCTTACTGAAATTTCATAGGTAGATAAATAGCAATGAACTGGGAACTGTTTTGAAGTTCACACATAATTCTCAGTTTCTGAGCCACGTACAGAAGGACCTAGCATTTAGACAGTTAAAGTCTTTTCTTTTTTCATCTCCATCTAGATGCTATTTGTTACTGAGCTTTGTGTTAGAAAATGTCTCTGTTAAAAAGCTATGACTCTAGTTCTGAAATTTCTTAAGAAAAACTTAGAATGATTGGTTTTTTACTTTAGGCAATGATGGTGTTGTTATACTAATTTTTCAATAAGTAACTTTTATTTTCATATTCTGTGGAATACAAATAGGTATTCAGGGATAAAAAGCATAGTTTTGTATCTTTGGTGTTGCTGTATTTATCTTTTTGTCTGCCTTTTTGTTCAATGTATTTATCATATAACATTGGAAGTGAAAATGAATATAAGGGAGAGAAGAAGATTGAAGGAAAGCAATACAGGCAAGAAATAGAGGATTAGTCAAAGAGGAAGAATAAAATCAGCTTGTGGGAGAATGGAGAGCAAAGAGCGGGAGATGAGAACAGCTGATTAAGAGAAGCACAGAGAAGAGAAGCCAGAGAAGCAATGGACCAAAAAGGAAGCAGCCAGCTTCTTTGTGAAAGCTCAAACCTGTTGACTTCATCAGCGTATCTTTGTGAGTTTCTGGTCCAGATCACAGTTAGTTGATGAGCAAATCTAGTCAGCATGAGGAGCTGACTGTGCCAGAGGAGAGAACCTGATGATGCTAGTATAGACTAAGAAAGAAGGGAAACAATTACAAAGAAGATCACACAGATTAAGGGGACTCAGTGATGTCAAAATTAGTGCGCATTTCACCTGGTGGATTTCCACCGAGGGCTGACAGCGACTCTACATTTCTTCCTGTTTTTGCATTCCCAGGTGGCATTGCAAGTGTTTGTTGCAGGTGGATCAGGAGCTCTTCCAGGATCCTGTCATTCACACCAGGCAGATCTAGCCCCATTTTCATACCCTCTGGAGATACATCTGGTTAAGGCTTATCCGGGTATATATGGAAAGATAGGCGTGCTCACTGTGTACTAAGGACCTTTCATCTTACTGTCCTGGTCTTAAACTGATTGACTACCATGATACCTCAATTCTGTTCGGTAAATTAGGACTTTTGTGTTTCCAAAAGGGGGCACCTTAACTTAGAATTCATTCATATACTAATAAAATTTAGCCGGTGGCTGCTATAAATACCTGTGTGAATGAATGAATGATATGTATTGAGCCACTGATATTTGCTGGACAAAACTAAATACGTATTTTATGCCAGGCACTGCATTTAGCATATTTAAATACATAATGAATTATTGCACAATGACTTTATAAAGTTAATGGGTGAAGGAATAGGGTCTTCCTTTGGCGTTTCTATTCACTGAGCATGCATTGATTTCTTGTTCTGATATGTTGCCAAACCCTGAGGAGCACAACTACTTCATCTCTCCTCCCCCCTTAGAATTGAGAATTAGGGAGGGAAAGTGAATTCTAAAGAAGCTAATTACTATGTGTTAAGTGGTCTGATAAAGGAAGTTGTGGTGCATTAACTAATGCTTAACTTGTAACACCTAGCTGAACTGAATCAGCCTTGTGTTAGGTATGGAAGGCCCACTTGCCAACTGCATAAAAAGAGAGGGGAAGATGGTGTGCTGTTGATTCTCCTGGAGAAGTGTTTCGGGTTGGCTCTCTGGATATGAACTCTGCTGTTCTCATCATCAAAGGTGTTTGGGACTTCACTACTGCTGAGGATGGCTGCTGTTCTTTTAGGGGGAGCTTTGGACTTTACTTTGAGCATTGCTTCCTGGCTCCAGGGCAGATCCCTCTGTCTGCTGGCACAGATCCTTCATCTCTGGTGCAGACTTTCTAGCTTCCACCACTGACCTTTGGGCCTTCTCTGTGCAGACGCTTGAAACAGACTTGCATGAAACATTGTCATGGACTCTAGGCCTCCAGCTGGACTTGTGGAAGACATTGCCATGGGTTCTAGGTCTTCAGATGGACTCATGCAGGATGTGGCTGTGGGATCCAGGCCCTCGGCTGATTTTTTGTATCTCTAGTGTGTGGACAGATCATCTGCACTCTCTTTGGGTGAATATTATAAAATAATTCTTTAAATTATGTGTCCTGTATTAAACTGTTTCCCTTGTAAACCCTGACTATAACAGAAGTGAAGAATGCCCAGGTCACACAAGGATAATTGATGTATAATTAGGGATTATGGAAAAAGTTCATTAGGGGAGCGATCATCAGAGGAAGACCAGGAAAGTAACAATAAGGTAGGCAAAGGGGCAATGAGAAGAGGAATCTTGGATGAACTAGCAGCATGGGAAAAACCTCAGTGATATAGAGGAGCTGTATGGTAACTTAAAATGGTCCTTTATCATACAATGTAACTTATGAGAATAGCATTATGTTTAATATCACAGGGCCTGTATGTGGAAGAGCTGGCACCTGAGCTCATTTTTGAGACTCGATAGTGTTGCTTTGACCATTCCCCATGTTCTTCAGCTTCTTCACTTGGAAACTAAGTAGCAGTGCTCTGGAGAATGTGATCAAAAAGGAACTTTGAGATTAACAATATGAAAGAAAGGAATGACAATAATTCCAGAGGTAATGCAAGGAGAGATGGAGTAAACTTTTGTTTATCTTTTGTGGTATAAACTAAAGCAAGAGAGGAAGAAGAGGGTGAAACATACACACACACACACACACACACACACACACATACACACACCCCACATGAAAAAAAAACTTTAAAAGTTTCTAATCTCAATGTATGTCTAGGTCACTTTCTTCATTGTTAGAATAAAATAGCTGACACCTGCAATTTAGCAGAGGAGAGGATTATTTTGGCTCATATTTTAGAAGCTTTGATCCTTGTATGGTCAAAAGGCTCCACTCAGCACATTGAGAGAGTCTGGAGGAAAACTGCTCGCCTCATAGCTACCAGGAAGCAGAGAAAAAAGGGAGGAGACAGAGAAGGAGATATGTCTTTCCAGGTTATGGCTCCAGCATTTTCTGACCATGCACTCTCTCCCACCACCAAGCCAGCTATAGCACACACATGATCTAATCACCTTCCACAAATCCCTGCCACTGAGGGAGTGCATGAGGCTTTGGTGGGGGCATTCAGATAGAAACCATAACAATGTTCACCATGGTGCTGCTGATATTGTGGCTTCTAGTAGTGTTGTTTACTTCTTTACAATTGGGTGGTAAAGCATTCTATTTTTGGCCATCCTTTCCAAATTCCTCTTAGACATAGAGGTGGATAAATGTTACCAATCTGGTCTAATTCCAGCTCTCCATATTTCAGTCCTTGCTTTTTTAAGGAGCTGATGTAGAGCAGTGAAAGAAAGACAGGATGACATTTTGCAACAAGGTAAGGAAGAGGTGTGGGCTCATGTGGAACTTTCCAGACAAATTAAGCACTGAAATTTTCCAAAGACAGAAATAGGAAACCATAAAAAGGTGTCGAATAGGTAAAAGATACTGCCATGTCTTTAATTAAGATTATTGTGGATCCTGTTGGGAGAATGGAATGGCAGTAGCAAGAATGGGCTGGGGTGGACAAATAGGAGATTATTGGAGTTAACTGAGAAAGGGATGTTAATAGCTAGAACTAGGCTGGTGGCAGCATAGATGGGCCACAAGAACAGAATGGAGAGGAGCCGGCTGTTCTTTCAATGGTCTGGACTTGTGTTTGGAAATGTGAGGAGGGAGGGGAAATGTTAAGGGTAACTACCTTCTGATTCAGATGGTCAGTTCTGTGCTACTTTCATTCCTTAAAATTTTTTTCTGATTGGAATGAAGTTTCTGAGCTGTTAATAAAGCCAAGATCTAGATTCTGGTGCTTTCCTTTATTACTTTATTTGAAAGACTTTTTTTTTTTTATTCCTTTTCCTTATAGGACAAGAAAAAGTCAGTCAGTAGACTAATAGAATGCCCCCAAAATAACATCTATGTCTGACTTGCAATGATGACATTCAAGTCTAAATTTAAGATTTATTTAAATTCTATTTTCTTTTGAGTAGAAGAGTAAAATTTTAAGATGACACCTCCTTGATCTATGGCAATTCTTGCTTCCCTGGTAGCAACACTCTTGTAGCATTAAATGGTTTGGATGCCACTTTAGAACAATTTTCCAAATCATCCATGTGTTCTCTAACTCTGCTAGAAGAATAAACAGAAAACGCCAAACTGAGTTTGCTATTTTAACAAATGCAAAGTACTGCTGACCAAGGATTAATGCCATCCTTTGTTTTTGGAAAGGCTTTTAATTTCTTGCAGGATAGAGAGTGAGGTTAGTTGTGTGCTCTGAACCCCAGAAACATCCCAGTTTAATTTGACTTCAGATCATTCTTGTCAGAGTTGGTTAAGTGATTTTATTAACCTAAAAATTTCTTTCATGGAATAGAGAATGCATAATAGCATAGCCATACATCAGAGTAGTTCTTTTCTACTTTTCCACAAATCTTTCATATGTATCACCCACTTTTCTACCAGTAATCAATGTGAGATACTTGTGGAGAAGAATTAATCTCATTGAAGAGGTGAGTAAAGTAGTTTCATGTTAGTAAAATATTTTTATGTTATTTCAAAATTTATAAGGTACTTTCACACACATAGCATTATGCTATTCTTGCAGCAAAGCTAAGGGAATTGGACATACAATAGAATTCAAGGCATCAAGACACAGGTTAAGTAAATAAATTTGCTCAGTTTCAGATGGCCTTCTTTGTTTCCACCTTTAGGTTGTGCTTGCAGACATTTGCAGAGCAACTTCGAGTTGAGGATCCTGTATTTCTTTAAAAGTAAGACTCACCCAGAAAACAAGGGTATCTTGAATAAAATCATGCTAGAGTTCATTTTCTGGGTATGTCTTATTTTCAGGGAAATGGGGTACTGTTTACACAGATTATTGTATTGCTGTCTTTCCAACAATTGATCACATTTTATTACCATAACTGAAGCTCTGTGAGACAAGATTATAATTTTTTTAAGTCATGCAAATCTTAGAACTTAAGGCTTGCCTTCTTTGGTCTCAAAGTCCAAATTGATACCAGACATCTTTTTTGGTACCTTTTCCCCCATTGTCCATTACTAATACAATTTGTGAATTAACTGAATTCACTTTCTATCATTCCTATCATTTTAGTCTGAATAGTTGTGATAGACGTGGCAAGGACAACAGGCTGAGATGCTCAATTTTGGGAGGGGTAGCAAAACTTACCAGTTCATGAAAAATATAATCAATTATCTTTTTTTTTTTTCCACAGAATCCCCATAGCTGCTTAAAGACAGAAGGCTCATTGATTATGTTTAAGATACCGAGTTGATGTCTTAGAGATCTAGTTTTGCAACTTCATCCAAAAGAATGTCAAACTTTTGATAGACTTCTATCACATTGTGGTAATGCTACCCAGTAAAGCTGTCTGTGATGATGGAAATGGTATATATCTACACTGTTAAAAAAGTAGTTCTCGGCTATATGTGGTTATTTACCACTTAAAACCTTGAAATGGGCAAGTACAACTGGAACTGATTTTAAAATTTTAATAATGAAAATTTGCATTGAAGTAGCCCTATGTGTCTGGTTATTATTGGAAGTTCCAACTTTAAAAGGAATGATCATAATATTAGGATCGAAGTCTGGTTTTATACCTCATCATCACAACAGAGCTCAGGAAATTTTTTCTTCTTCTTATCTCTGAAACATGGTACAAAGGAATAAGAACCGTATGCTCACCCCTCTATGAAGACTGCATTCTTCATAGTTGTATAATTTAAGTCAGTTTCAGAAAGTGTGTGTATAAGGGAGATCCCATTTCTTATAGAGGCAACGAAACTCAGAATAGTATGGTGCAAAAAGTTTTTGAGGGAAAAGCCTATACCTCAGTTCTTACTTTATCTTCTGCAAATACTCATGCTTCTGACAATATTTATTATTAATTAAATACTTAGTTTTATTTAGTGCTTCCTATAGGCTTGGAACTATTCTAGTGATTACATATAAAAACTCATTTAACCTTCACAACAACTCTAGGTATTGTAACACTTATTTTTACTTCATAAAGTAGGCTCACATTTTATTAAATGATTTTTATAAACATTTCTTCTCTTTTGTATCAGTGCAGCAGCAGTAGCTGAAAGATGCCTCTTGGAGCCTTGAAGTGAACAGATGAGGCCGATCAGAAGCATTAGCTAATGAAAGAACAATTCTCCTCCATGGTCACTTTGCAGCACACCCAAATGGAGGACTTCACACTGTATGAGTTCATCACAAGGAATTACCTTCTAAGAAACTGAGCTTTCTGTAATCCAAGGGGCAGTTTGAGAAGTGCTCTCCTATCACTGGAAATATTTATGATAATGTTTAGGTCACCATCTAGCTCTGTAATTCTCTGGCATCATAGCAATGAAGCAACATCAAAAAAGCATAAGTTTTAGGTTTGGCAAACCAGAGTTAACTCCTTAAATCAGCCATATTATTGAGTGGTGGCTCTTTGAAGGTCTGTCTCCTACTTGGAAAAACAGTGACTTTTTATAGAGTTGTCAGGAATTGATCAAAGGAATTGATTAAAGGAATTGATTAAATAAAGTGAAGAAGTTAGTGTGGGATGACTGACAAAGATTTAACTCACAGAGGCAATTATGGTTATAAACAGAATTTCTCAGTAGGTGTGTGGGGCTATAGATCCTTAAGGGTCCTCATGCGGGTAGTGACATAAAAATTTGAGTAACTGCCATGTAAAATGACAGTTATGTGTGATGGGTAAACAGATTACTTCCGGTAAATTATCAGGAAAAATTTTGCAGGATGCAATGTGGGGTTGTACAATAGAAGGCTTCACACAGTACTTTTTGTCAAATAGATAAATAAATAAAGACGCAAATAATATTCTGGATAGTAGTGCAAACAGCACTATTCTTCTCCTTCTATGCTTTCTCTTGGAAATTTATGTGGTGTAAATGACTACTTACACTTTTTACTTTACCAGGCTTCAACATTTTATTCCTTCCTTCCTTTGAATAAATTTTGTTTACCTGACTTATACACTGTGGTATGGAAGATTTGAAGCCTTGGGGATTTCTATATCGATGTTCTGTGAGTTGACCAGAAATTTCTTTGATTATTCCCAGGGTCAGAATTCTATGTGTCTAAATGTTTTTCCAACTTTCAGAAGTTTTCACACAGAATTTTGAGGTGTTTTGAGTCATGGCTCTTGAAGAATGTTATATTGTTCTAACAAGAAATTTTTGTCAGTTTTTGGTTTTTTAACTCAGTTTCCTTGAATCAGTTTCCTACATTCAAACCCAAACAATCTACAATAGGCCTGACTTGTGCTTATGTGTGGATCAGATATTTGCCATCTCACAAATGGTTAGTTTATATTTGCTGTTCAATAAAATGATAGACATTATTTATAGATGTATCCAACCAACTCCAGCAGTGTTTTCATCCAGAAAGCACAAGAACAGCTCTTCAATTTTTCTGCCTAGAATGATCACAAAATATGATTGTAAGCATGATGATGAATTTGCTGTAACAGTAGAGCCAGTATTGACGTCAGGTTATGCAGCACCCCATGCTTGTGGTAATGGGAATGGATTTAATGGTCTCCTCTGCAAAAAAGCAGTTCAATATGACAACTGCTGATATGCCTGCTACCTGTTCATTATAGTCTTTTTATCCCTTGGGAACTTTGCCAGCATATTTAACAAGTCAAATTCAAGGTCGCTGTGCTATATTTGCAACTAACAAAAAGTGTATATTTTCAAGATGATTGATAAACTAAAAGATTGTTCACTGGAGGAAAATTATATATTATTTATAGATTTTAAAAAGCTTTATCCCAAGCCTGGCATATCAGCCATTAATTGAATTTCTGGGAAAAATCAAAACTGAAAAGAAATTGCTCTATCAATCCATCAAAAAATTTGTAAGTAGACAATAGAAGGCCAGAAAAAACAATAAAAGCAAATGCTAGTTTCTTTTGCTTTTAAAAATGAATACAATAGAAGTCATTTATTTGCTGGACTGGCATAATGATCCCAATCTATATCCCAGGTATGAGAAGAATCAGAAGTCTCATAAGGAGTCAGTACAGAATCACTGCATGATAAGACAGTATTTTAAAAGACAAACCCCAATTTAAAGTATTAAGAAAAATACTTTAAACTTCACCCCACAATAAAACACACATCATCATTATAGCTCTTGAAGGATTTTAAAATTTTATCTTTTTCTTGTGTTGGACTTAGTTTGCTTACCATAATGTTGTCTAGGTTCATTCATGTTATTACTAGTACTACTGCTACTAGTAAATAAGACAGAAAAACTTTTGGAGTTAATGGGCAGATGGAAGTAATGGACATACAAACCATGGAGGTTTAGAGCATACTTTGTGGTGATTTTTTCACAGCTGTGAATTTAAAAGGTGTGATAAATAAGTAAAAAGGTGTGATTTTAAATAAAAATTATTAAAGATGAATTTCTCTAAATCTCAGTCAAAATACTTTGAACATACTTTGAATTCACTCACTTTGAACACACTTATCCTTTGCGCTTGACACTTTCCAAAGTTCTGAAAGTCATTTTTTTGTGAATGTCTTTAGTTGTGCTGTTGTGGCTGCCTTAATGTTCCGAATTGATTTGAAAAGTTTTTCTTTCATGGCCATTTTGACTTTGGAGAAGAGTCAGAAATCTCCGAATGAATCAGGTAAGTAAAGTGGATGAAAATACACTGTGATAATTTTACAAGCCTATCTTTCCACTGGATGGCACACAACAGGAACAGTCACTGTATTTTTGATCATACCACACAAAGATATAAAGGAAGACTCCCACAACTGCTTCAGAAAGTTAAAAGTAGAGTGAAAAAATGTGTTTGAGATGAGGGAAAACATTTTGAGGGTAATTAATGACAGTTTGTCTTCTTGTATTCAAATTTTAAAGTGAAACACTCACTATAATTTTGATCACCCCCTATATCTCGAAACTCATCA
>RJWM01017416.1:23858-42971 GCA_004363535.1 Dasyprocta punctata | reverse complement strand
GATAGTAGCAATTTTCAGTGTGGCATCAAATTCTAGAGAAAACAGAGAGAAAATTTTGTCTAGAGTACAGAAAAGAGAGACACATAAAGTATGGATAAGACAAAGTACACATAAGATAATAAGAGAAATGTAAAGAAAGGAGAAAAATTATGGAACCAGAAAGACAGAAAGAGAGAAAAAAACAGAGAGAGAGAGAGAGAGAGAGAGAGAGAGAGAAACAGAGAGAGAGAGTCTTCAATAAAATTTCTGAAAGTTAAGTACAAAGGTAAGAGAAATTTGACTGAGGTACTATACACAAAAATCACTAGACAAAAGATTAAGATACAAAAAAAGCTATATGCTGAATCAAAACCACACAGAACTAGGGTGGATTTCATGGTAGGAAGAATGATTGTGAGTATGTGGATGCCTGGAGAATTGATGAGTGGACTCTGATGCAATGAATGTGCTTACTAGACAGATAGACATTTTGCTGGAAGTGGTGGTGAGGAGTTTGCTCATTCCAACTGTAGACTCATGTATGTGTGATCTAATACAGAGACTGCTGTTATAGTCCCTATGCCACAGGCTTTGTGATAGTCACCACTTTGTATTTTAAACATGTGGCTGCTTAGAACTGTTTTTTCTGCTTTCCTAAAAGATATGTCATGATATCAGTAAATAAAATGATCAAGACGAGAAATATTTCCCCATGAGTTTACAATGTGGATGACTTAGAATGTATCTATTTTCCTCCTTTCAAACATTCACCACAGTTACTACTCAAAAATCACATTACTTTAGATTCTTTGAAATTGAATTCTTGCCTTTTAAAGGAATTTATTTTGAATCAATGTGAATAAAACTTCCTTTATCCATATTTATACTAAACTTACTTTCCAAATTGATTTCCACCAATGTTCAAATTTCCAGCCTCAGAATGTGTGCACACACACACATGCTATGTGCACATGTAATTCCACATGGCAATACTGACTCTCTATTGAAAGTCTTCCAATACTCAAATGATACTCAGTAGTTCATGGTTTTGATTACCCATGCATTGCTTTCTTCTATTGGTGTGAATTGTAACAAGTTGAATTTATTAGGGTTTTTGTTCCTTTGAGGTTTTAATATTCAAATAGTTGCCTGTTGCCTAAACAATTGATTTATTATGGTTTCTGGCAGTGTAGCATGAAAATCAGGATTTTATTTTGCTGATTTTCTGTATTTGTGTATTATTCCAATAGTTTTGTGAAAGGTCTACCATGTTGAACTTTAAATATTGAATAGTGGGGTGGGAATACTTTGATTCTGGTCAATAGTTCTGTTGACTTGTCTATTCACATGTTGAAGTTTCCTAAATAAAAGAATTAATCATCTCACTTCAAAATACTTGATAAGGCATTCTGTATAACAGCGCAGTAAATGCTACTCTGTCCAAGCTGTCAACACATTTTACTGTGACATTTGTGAATATTTAAGCAAGTTAAGTGTGCCAGTGAATTTAATGGAAAAGAAATCAGCTGGCAAATAACTACATTGCCCATAGTTCATCCCCTCTCTTGCACCCCAGTCCTGAAGGAGATAGTCTGGCATACATTTTGCCTCCTACTAAAGATAATGCTTTACACTTGGGGTTATATGTACCTGTGGATAGGTGGCAAGAGATTCTTTAGTGTTTCTTTCTGCACTACTACTACAGAATGCTGTCCAAAATTAAATTCCAATTCTCTTGTTAGACTGCATTATGGAGTCTGGTGTTGAGACAGAAGACTCAAGTATGGCAACATGGACTGGAAGTGATAGGACTTAGCTGATTCCAGAAGAAAATGAATTCCCCCCAGTCCTTAGACAACTGACTCACTGGGCTCCTGTGTTTATAGAAATACATAGTGAATAAGAGAGCAGGAGGCAGAGAGAGAATAGATGATGCTGTACAGATGCTGTCTATACAGTTCTCCCTATATGACATAGCTTCAAAATTTATCCGTGCAGCCTGAAAATATAATTTCTGTGATTTGGGTGCTGCCAGCGTAATCTGAATATTGAATATTTTCTGTACAAATATGCATCTTTAGTGCACCCCTTTGTCTTTCAAATGTTTTTGTTTTTTAAACATTCATCTCATAGTAATCAATACTTTCAAGCTGTATTCTCAAACAGTACAAAGGAGACACAGAATCCAAACTGACAAATGCTCATTGTGGTTTTCCTACTTGTCACTTCTCTTTCTGCTATAGAAACTAGTGACGGTCTTGTGGCATGTTTAGTTCCACTCTTTTTTCCCCTTGTACTTAAATAATCATATGCAAATTTATATTTTCTTATTTGCATGAATTTATGTAAATTTATCCTCTGTGTCTTACTTTGGTAACTTAAAATATATGGGTGGAAATATCTATAGTTTGCTGGTATAATTATGAACCAGATATGGTATAAAATATCCTAAATTGTTGTATCTTTTGGTACCTGTCAACGTATTTCTAGGTTTTCTGTTCTATTTTGTCTTGCTTAGCTTCTGATAAACTGCCTTGTTTCTATAAATAGTAACATTTCAAGTTTTATGCATATTAAATTTTTACACATACAATAGGTTTTGTTTCCTGAAAGATGCAACTAATGTTATTTTGATCAGTACATTTTACCTGCAGTTTGTCAGCATTGGATGTCAGTATTTTACATTATATCAGACACAGTGGTGATGGTGTCTCTAAATCGCTTTAATTTTTATTTTACTAATTATCATTGAGGCTGAGCCCTTTCCTAATCTGTGGATTACCTTTCAGCATTGTATCTATATTTTTCTGTCTTTTATCTCAAACCATTCTAAGGTTTATTTATATTTTACACATAAACTTCCATCTGTTGTATAATTTAAATATTTTCACTCTTCCAATTTTTTATTAATGTTATCTTCATATGCAAAAATTCTCAATTCTTGTATGCTCTTTTCCTCTTCTTTCACTATCTAAATTTCCTGTTTTACTTCAGGTGGTTTCTTTGATCCTCAATCCTATGCATAATCATATATATTTAAGGTGTAAACCCTCTTGTTCTGAGATAGATAAATATTGTAAAATGATTACTAATTTAAACTAATTATCATCTACACCACCTCATAAGCTTATGGAAATTTTAAATTTCTTCCACTTGGAAATATTGTATATTACAGGTCAAAATACTATTTAATAGTATATAATAGATACATTTTATCTCAATAAATTCATATCAATATTATAATCTGTCAGTGACATAATATCTGTTTTTCAATTCCCCAAAATATCCTCCCTTGAACTCCTTCTCACCTCCTCCTTACTCTCTTGCTCTTTACTAATGTAGTCTATTTCTGCTTTCATGTCATTGTTTTTAGAAACCACACATTAGGAAGACATGTAATGCTTGTCTTTCTGAGCATGGTTTATCCTACTTAACATCATGATCCTCAGTTTCATCCATTTTACTGCATGTAACAAAATTTTGTTCTTCTTTATCAATGAATAATATTCACAGTGTGCATATATTGTATTTCCTTATCCATTCATCTGTTGGTGGGTTGCTGGACTGTTTCCACAGCTTAACTACTGTAAATTGTGCTCAATAAACATGGATATGCAGGAATTCCTATAGTAAACTGAATTTAACACTTTGGGTATATATCTAGATCAGTGTAGCTGTCATATGGTTGTTCTAGTTGTACGTTTTTGAGACTTCTGTACTGATTTCCATAATGGTTGTACAAATTTTCACTCACACTAGTAGGGTAGAACTTTATATTCCTGCATATTTGCTAGCTTTTATTTTATTTTTCATTTTATTTTATTTTAGTTTAGTTTTTGAAACAGTCTCATCATGTAGTACAGACTGGGCTTGAACTCAGTATTGTAGCCATGGTTGGCCTCAGACTCACAGTGATCCTCCTGCCTCGGCCTCCCAAGTTCCTGTATGCACAACTATTTATTGCTTTTTCTGTTCTTACTGATAGTCATTGTGACGGGGGCAAGATGGAATCTAAATGTAGTTTCAGTTGTATTTCCTTGTTGTCTAAAGATTTTGAACATTGTTTTCATAGAATTATTGAACATTCTCATTTCTTCTTTTGAGGAATGTCTGTTCAACTTATTTGCCCATGTATTGATGGAGTGACTTGACTTTTTTGGTTCTGAGTTCTTCATGTAGTCTAGATATCAGTATTACATTGGAAAACAAGCTGGCAAATATTTTATCACATTATGTAGGCTGTTTTTTCTCTCTATTGGTTGTTTCCCTTGCTCTGTAAAACCTTTTTAATTTGTAATAGTCATATTTTTTGACTCTTTCTACTATTTCCTGTGCTTCAGGTATTCTTTTCCTGTGGTAATGATTTCAAACATTTCCCTTATGTTTTCATCTATTAGTTCCAAAGTTATAGGGTTTATAATCAGACCTTTGAGCCATTTTGAAACAATTTTTATATAGGGTAAGAAATTAGGATGTAATTTAAGTTTTCTGGATAAGAATAGTTAATTTTCCCAGCTTTCGTCCAATATCTATTTTTGGCCCTTTTGTAAAAAATCAGTTAACTGTAGTGGTGTAGGTTTCTGTTTGTATTCTCTGTTCTAGTTCATTGGTCTATGAGTTTATATTTTTGTGCCAATAACATGAAGTTTAAATTACTATGGCTTTGTATTTGAAATTGGACATTGTGATGCTTCCAGCTTTTCTCTTTTTGCTCTGAATTGCTTTGGGTATTCTGGATCTCCCATGTATTTACATTAATTTTAGTATTTCTCCAAAATTTTGATAGGGATTACATTGAATCTGTAGATTGATTTTGATAATACAGTATGGAGTTTTTAACAACATTAATTCTTTTTGTATGAGTAGATGTCTCCAATACATAATGAATAAATACATTATGGGAAGTTGGCATAAATACATAATGCATTTTAATGTTTTTTATTTCTCATTTTCCTGCATGGTTAAGTTGAACCCTAAGTGTATATTTTTAAAGCCATTATGAATGCTTTTTTCCCTAAAGTTTTAAAGCTAGTTCATTATTTGTCTATACAATAGCCATTGATTTGCAATGCTCATTTTGTAATCCTGATGTGTAATTTTTAAGAGTATTTATTTCTCAACGATATAATTAATAACTATTTTTTGACCCCCAAAATACCCTCCATAATAAATAAAGAGATCAGCATTGTTCTGATTTTTCTTATTGTTTGAATTTTTATAGCAGTGTTCAAGATGCTAAGAACTATGGTAGATAAAAAGGCAAATTTGAGTAAAGCCAATGCTTCAGCAAACTAACTAAGGAAGTGGAAAAGAATATATAAATTACTGAAAGTGACAAGTATCACACAGATAAATCGATGCCTTAGTGCTTTCTCAGAAAGAACTTCTTTCCCACTCCTATTTCAGTGAACCTGCTGGTAGTGGCAGGAATCATCAACTGTAATATTATGAAATATCCCTCCAATTGTGAGAAAGTTACATTGTGCTCTAAAACTAATAATGCAAATCCTTTGCTTTATACTTTTCATTCCATTAAATATCATTAAGGGAATTTGTTTATAACTATCTAATAATTTTTCTTCCTGTACACATTTATTATGATCTTTTCATGTCTCTGTGTCTAGAGACACTCACATATACAGGAGACCCTCTGCATTCACAAGTTCTGGCATCCATAATTGCAACAAGCTATGGATGGAAAATACTAAAAAAAAAAATCTATCCCAAATATTCATAAATGTTTTTCTTGTTATTATACCCCAAACAGCAGAATATAACAATTATTTGCATGTCATTTACATTATATTAGTTATTATAAGTAATCTAGAGATTATTTAAAGATTATGGCATCTACTTACGTATCACTTACATTAGTTATTATAAGTAATCTAGAGATTATTTAAAGACTATGAGGTGATATACATAGGTTACATGCAAATATCACACCATTTTGTACAAAAGATTGAGTATATACTGATTTTGTCATGAGAGCACTCCTGAGACCAATCTCTTTTGGAGACTAGGTGATGGCTGTATGAATGTGTGTATGCATGTGTGTGTCTGTGTATTTGAAATATGGCTTTTTGAAGTCATATATTTATTTAATATTATAAATAATCTGTTAATGAATCAAAATGATTATTTTGCATTAAATATGGTTATGATAAAATGTATAAAGATATTAGAGACAAGAAACTACACTGAACAGCACAAGTATATCTTTGTAATAACTAAGGCGTATTCCTTGTTTGACAATTACCATGTGAATAAATTCTCCATTTGCATTATTTTATTTATTCCTCAGACAATTTTTAAAGTAAATTTTTGTCATCGTGTCTATCTAATATTATATACGAGGTTGAGTGACTAACTTGTTCTCACAGGAATGAAACATACAAACCAGCAATTAGACTTCGAATTCTGGCCCAAGCCATTTGATTGCATTTTCTTTGTTCTTAATAGTATTGGTGTACATCTGGTCATGAGTTGGTTAAACCATGGGTTATGCAACAGAGTAGCTTCTTGTTCGTTTACTCTATCTTATGTTTTCTCTTTAGGAAACCCTGCATTTCTGCATCTTGTCAGTAGTATTGGCAATAGCATGATAAAATGTCCCAAAAATCCTTTCAAGAAGCTAAAATGAACAAATCTTTGGAACGGCAAGTAAGCATATTCTTTAATGCACTGAGCAGCTAGAATTCAAAAAATAAATCTTTCCAGCTAGAATGGTAAACAACAAGAGCATGTCATCTGCATTTTTGCGAAATGATGATGAGATAGATTAGGTTATAGAAAGTCAGACATTTAAAAGAAATTGCTTCTTAAAATTTCCAACTACCAGCAAAAGAATTGCTGTTGTGGTCAAAAGTCATGAAAAACCTTTAGTTTCCAAATGTGTGTAATTGAAAAAAAGTTCAATTTTAATTTCAGCAGGAAGTTGTACTTATTCTGATACTGCCAGAATTCCTATTGCCATGGATTTGAGAGACTAAAGAAAACAACTCCTAAATGACATTTTGCTGAATTTTTTCTAAAGAGATTTTACTCCTCAGTGATTTTTTTTTTTTTTTGCCAGGTGTTATGCACATTTATTTTGAGCAGATGTTCTGTTGCCTGCTCTTCTCAAATGTCACAGCAACTCCGGGCATCTTTCCCTAAAATTATTTTTTTTCCTGGCCTGTGTCCTTCAGCTGTGAAGTGGTAGAGACAGGGTTCAAACTCAAGTTTGGAAAGACTCTGAAGTCTTTCCACTAGCTAGTGAATTTTCCAGATGATATCAATTGTTTTTTTCCCATGCTCTTAATAAAGCCAATTCTAGGTTTTCTGTGCTCAATACTGTGGGGAAAATTCATTATTTCCAGTTTTACTATGGATCAGGTAATGAGAAATATGTATACATGCATGCATGCTTGCCTATACGCACACATATATAAATGTACACACTAATTTATAAACTCACATGTCATATCACACAGTACATATTGGAATTTCTTTTATCTTGTAAAAAACAGTTCAAGTTGTCTAATGGTGTTTTTAAGTAATGGCCTATTCTAGTGTAAAGATATGGGAGCACACCCAAGAAATGGGTTTATTTAACACCTCACTGTAGAAAGGTCTCTCTACAAGACACACAGAATGCCCTGTAGGTAGGAATCGAGTCTTTCTCAATGAGGATATGTTTCTTGGGAGTGGTTGGTATTATCAGAGATTTTCTATCTATAACTGGGTGAGGCAATAATTTCTATAGTGATTTTAAGGAAAACATTTTTAAAAACAAAGTATAAAAAAAAGATTTGTATCATCCATTTATGCTTTCACTTTGGTGAGAATTGGTGAAAAATTTGTAACTTGCCTATACTCCAAACATTATTGTCATAAATGTCTTACTGAGTTATAGTTAAAGTGTTTATAATAACTGAGGAAGAGGTTTTTATAAAAATAGTTCAGTGATGATTGAATTAATCATTAAACAAAGTTTTTGGTGAACACGGTCCTATAGGTTTACCAAAACTGATGTTAGCAAACGACAATGCTAAAATTCCAGTTCGGAAGATCTATTTTCATTTGGTATGTCTTTTCCATGAAAGACATTAATAAAATACCCTCATTCCTAATGATTCTATTTAGATGGACAAGATTTCCTCCATATGGGAAAAAATTCTTACGGTGAAATTTAATTTTAAGTCCCAGTCAAGCATCTTGTGTTTCCGGTTCCCTATCTATGCAAGATACTAATAAATGTTACCTGAAAATAATAAAAAAAATGTGTATATGTGATGGTGATGAAACAAGTAGAGAAGCTCAAATCTGTGAGGTCACAGAGCGAATATGTGGTATTCTAGAATATTACAACTTTTGAAAATATTTCTCTAGATTTTTATTCTCTTTTCTTTTTAAAATCTGCTACCATAGACAATCCAAACTATCTTCTAAACTTGCTAAGGCTGATTTAGCACCAACACAGTAGTGCTTATCTTGTAGATTCTCTTCCCCGAGTCAATAGTTCAAGTTGCATTGAAATAATCTCTAGCAGTTGCTTAATAAAAAGTTCAACTCAATTGGAATTGTATTAAAATAATTTCAAATTAAGTGTAACAATAAAGACCTTAATGAGCAAAAATATTTGTGCCACCTTAGGAAATATCTGTTTGTTCTTCTAGTTACCTGGAAATATGGAAAACTCAGAGCTGAGCCCTGCCTCATTGGTAATATTTTGCACCACTGGCTGCCCAATTGCTCTTCTGAAAGTTCCTTGAATAAAAAAATTTAAGCTAAAACATTAGCAAAGTGAATAAAATGAAAGAAAAAGAGGGAGAGTGCTTAATTTATCTTATCACAGCAGATAAATTTTGCAAAAGGTTGGGTGTTTAAACTAACATTTTCTTCTCTCTTGCTTGCTTGTGCAATAAAATAGAATTACATAGTGTATCTTTGTACAGGTTCCAGCACTTAATATATTAAAGAGACTCACCAGTCTGTCTCTTTGGGCAAACAAAATGCATGTGCTTTGTATTTGGATAGATCTAAGTGCTGCAAAGCGTAGGCCATCATTTCTTGGTCAGTCAAATGGTTCACAGGTACAGCAGGTCTTTAGAGGAGACCATCACTTCAAGTGAGACTGCCCTAGTGTTTTAACTAAAAAATTCTTCTCTTAAAAGAATACATTCTCATCTTTTACTGTAGAAAAAAAAAGAAAAACTTTACCTTACAATCAGACTGAATATAAAGATGCTTGAAATATGTAAGGAAAAATATTCTATAGATTTTTAAACAACCTTATTTTCATGAAAGCTAGTTATATTACAAAATAAGTTATTTTAATGAAAATTTTTAGTCTTCATTTTTATTTTCAAATTTTTATGAAGCATTCTTTTGTTTGCCTCCTAAAGACATGAAAGAGAAATTCTTTGCTATCACAAATGAAAATCTTATATTTTGATAGTAGGTAAATAAATTTTCACTAATATTTAGTATTGAGGCAGACCTTTTTTATTGACTTCTTTGGAAGCCCAAACCCACACACTTCATAGCAAGACATCTTCTTGGTGCTTATTTATTGGTGCTTACAGATGAGGGAAGAGAAGATGCTGTCCTTCTTTATGTGAGAAAGGAATGACTGCCCTTTTCTCTTCTCTTTGTTACCTTTGCAATACCAGAGAATTAGCTAGGTATTCCACTAGTTAGATAGAATAATTATTATGTTTTTTGAATAAAAACATTCTTTTCCATTCTTCACTTGGTTCCTTTCCTGAAAGTTGTACATTCAGTTTGTCCTTGGAAGTGGTTGTGTTACCCACTGAATTAAAGGAGAGAGAATTACTTTGAGCACTACCAAAATAGTAAAAACCACATTGTTCTGCTTACATCACTAAAATGTCAAATACCTGGCCGCTTTTAATTTGTGATAGGAATTTCTCTTCTTTTGCATACAGATAAACGTGTCTTTCCTGTAAGGGTTTTGATACCCCACAGAGAAACTCTGTAAATCACAGATGGGTACCGTGGTTGAGGAAGTCAAGTGGCTGTCTTTTGTTCACAGAGGAAGGACTGGGAAAGAGATTCACTAGTCTACACATGTGTTGTGAATTAAAAACTGGTGGTAAACTTAAACACTAGCTGAACTGAATCAGCATGGTGCTGAATATAGATGGCCCACCTGAGGAAAGTTGCCAGCATAAAAGGGAGACCTGGAGAGGAAGACTAGTATTGCGAATTCTGCTAAGTGTTGTTTGGAGCTGTTGGTTCACCTAGAGGAGTTTGTCTTGCTGGCTCCCCTGATGTGAACTTGGTTGCTTTCGTTGTTGAAGAAGCTCGGGACATTGTCTGTGGTTCACTTTGGGTGAACTTTGGTCCTTACTGTGAGCATCACATTCTGGCTCTGGAGGGGAAGATATGTGCTGTTCAATCTCCAGGAGAAGCTTGTCACACTGGCTTCCTGATATGAACTCGGCTGTTCTCATCACCAGAGGAACCCAGGACCTCGTTGTTGCTGAGGATGGCTGTGGTACTTTTCGGGAGATACCTGGTCCTTATTTTGAGAGTTTCTTCTCGGTTACAGTGCAGAACCTTCAACCTACTGGCACAGACCCTTCACTCCACTGATATAGACTGTCTGGCTTCCACCGCTGACCTTTGGGCTTTACCAGTGCAGACCCATGAAATAGACTTGCATGAATCTTTGTCGTGGGCTCTAGGCCTCCAGCTGTACTAGTGGGAGGCATTGTCTGGGCTCTGGGCTTTCAGCTGAACTCTTGCAGGATATTGTCATGGGATCCAGGTCCTTGGCTGGATTCTCTGTCTTTGGTGTGTAGACAGATTTCCTGCACTTCTTGTATTTGACTCTGGGTAACTAGTATAAAATACTAGTATAAATTACTTGTCCTGTATGTAATTGTTCTCTTTGCAACCACTGACTACAACAACAGGTGTGCGTGTTATTTTTTTGTTTACCAGTTCCACTTTCATAAAAGGCTTAATTTCCAGTCTTTTATTCACTTAATTTTATTTTAAAACTGCTGCTAAGAGATAACTTCTGTTCTAAAACAACATACCCATGAGCAATCTAAGTTACAGTTATGTCTTCTGTTGGGGGCTTTAGCTCACCCCTTGTCTATTTAGGCAGGAAGTTTCAAAGTATGGAAATAATATGTCATCAAGGATCATGCTTATATAGGCTTGAAATTTTCCATGAGTTAAACATACCTCATTCATTTTTATTATAAATTGACCTACGTACTTTTAAAATTGCAGTTCTTTGTAGATAAGAGATAAAAAGAATTCTCAAGGTTAAGGTATGTAAACCTTATGGTTTTAGTAAATTAAATAATTTCTCATAAAACATTACATTTTTTAATTACTTCTGCGATCTAAGCAATATGAATAATAGATTGTATGCGCAAAACTAAGGTACTAATGAAATTTTCTTAAATACATTTAAAAAAACCCTCATCCTACAGTAATTTGTCATGGTTATGATCAGAATTTAATATTCAGATTTTTCTGCAATATTAATTTATCTTTGTATGTGTTGTTTTCGCATCATCTCTTAAACTAGGAAGAGTTGAAGGCAAAGTACATTTCAAAAGAAATTATTGATGTTTTTAAGGGTCAAAGATAATTTCAACTCTGTGGAAGTATAGGGCACTAAAACCCATTGTTGGTGACAGGATATGGAGCGTGGCTAAAAAAAAGAAAAAAAAGAGTCCAAGTTGGAAGATTTTGATATTTAGTTTAAAATTTTTGAAAAATTACAAACAATGGGAAAAATTTTTGTTTTTTATTACAAACAGTGTTTCCCAAAGAGGGCAGCAACATTTGATTTTAGGTTTCTTACAAAATAGTAATAAAATGAAGCAGAAAAAAAAAGAAAGCAATTCCAAAAGGCTAAGACTAATTGAACACTTCGTCACTGTAGAGGCCATCAAATGCCAGCATTTCTACTCCTATCTATTCACAACATTGAACCCCTGTACAGTTCTGCCCACATTTTCTCTTCCTTATGTTCCCCAGCCTCCAGTAACCACTGCTCTACCCTCTACAGTAAAACTTTGGGTTGTGAGTAACTTGTTTAGCAAATATTCCACAATACAAGCAAACATTTCCAATAAATTTTAACTTGATAAACCAGCAATATCTTGCAGTATGAGTAGCACATGGTGCTAAATGTCACATTGTCACATGATCACAACTGAGTCAATAGTTACCTTCTCTGTCTCTCTGTCTCTTAATCTCCATCTCTATCTGGTGGTCTCTCTCTCTCTCTTTCTCTCTCTCTGTCTGTGGACTGTGAGTGATCATCTTCCAGCATCAAGAGGGTGTAGAGGAAATCTTGTTTGCAGAGGAGGAGAAAAAGGTGGAGGAATCCCTCACTTCAAATAAAATTAGGGAAATATGTAAAATGTGGGAAACTGGAAAAATTTTCCAAATAAGGCTATAGCTGTGCCAATGATGTATCTGATTAGCAACAATGCAATGTCACGTTTCCACAAAATTCTCAAAAGGAGGAAAAATCAAGTGGCACTGGATAGATTCCTTGTTAAAGTTGCACACACACACACACACACACACACACACACACATACAGAGATTCCACTGAGTCAATAGATAATTGAGATTCCATTAGCGATAGTGAGAGTCATCCTACACAATAACCCTCTTGTCTCATCTCCCGCACATCAGCCACTAAGGTTATCAAAGGTAAGTGCAGGTTAATTTGTTTATTTTTCTTTATATTCTGTATTTTATTCATTATTTTATATTATATGACAGTACTGTAATCATATTAAATGAATATTTTGGTGTTGTGTAAGTGAATCACCTGATTTTCCATTATTTCTTATGGGAAAATTGTTTTGATATACAAGTGCTTTGGATTAGAATCATGTTTCCAGAATGAATTATGCTTGCAGAACAAGATCTTACTCTACTTCTGAGATGACCTTTTGTAGATTCCACATATAAATGAGATGATGCAATATCCTTCTGTGCCTGGCTTATTTCACTCAACATGTCCTCCAGGTTCATCCATGTTGACTTTAATAAGATTTCATATTTTTTAGGATGGCTGCATAAGCATCCTTTTGTGTGTTTCGAAGATTGAAAAGAGGATTTTGAGTCTTTACACAGCAAAGATGTGGTAAGTGTTTAATACATTTGATATGATAATTACCCTGTTTTGGTCATTACGTGACATATACCTTTATTGAAATACCATATTTTTACCCCACAAATATATATAATTATTTTATGTCAAATTATTTTTTTAAATTTAAAAACCTGGGATGTAGAACCAAATGGTTTTGAGCTATGTCATCATTAATTATTTTTCCCCTGAAACTCTGTAGTCACAAGAATCCTGGAGTATCTTTTTCATTGTTTGATTTTTGACAAAACCTTCAGAATTGGATAGGTGCATATCTAACATGTCTCTGTAATAAATTATCAAGTCAAGATAATAAGTTTTTCATGAGAAAATAAAAAAAGAATAAATTGTGAAATAAAAAGAAAACAGAAACAAAAATAGGAGAAAAATGAAGTCAGAAGAGGGAGAAAGGGAAGAAAGGAGAGATGGAAGTGAGATGGGAAGAATAAAAGGAAGGAAGAAAGGAAGGAAGGAAGGAAGGAAGAAAAAAGGAAGCAAGGTTAAAAGGTGAGGTAAAGACCAAAAATTGGAAAAAGTGTTAATGTAAGGAAAGAAGGGAGGAAGGGTAAGAAGAAAACTCAAATCAAAGCAAAGCAATAATATAAAGAATGACTCATAGACTTTTCCAGTTCAATAATGTGAGAATTTCACCATTAAATGTTTATTTAGGTGAAGACAGTTTCTGCTTTTGAAGTACACTGGTTTCATGACAGGTGATATCCTTTGTGTGTATCTGTAAGTATAGTGGTTTTACAACGCTTTTTAAAATAGCAGCAGCGGTAGCTGTAGAATTACCATCTGCTTTATTTTTAATCCAAGTAAGATTTTATGCAGAGCTCCCTATATAAAACACACTAGGTGCAAATTGAACATCTGCGTTTGCACCAGAGTGGGAAGCCCTGGCCACCTTTTGGGTTCACTCTCACTTTCTGTAGTAATGCAAGAGGTAACTATGGGAAACTGTACTTGGAGAAGTATCATTTACCAACCTCCACCCTAACGCTTATGATTTTATTAGTTAACTTTATAAGAACAATTTTATGTACAAATGAGTCTGAGTGAGGAGACTCATGCAGAATGAGAGGCATTCATTGGCAGGGTAGAAAGACAAAATGGCTAAAATAGTGCCTTTCTTTCTAGTGATGTTTGTTTTATTATTTTTAGCTTTGTGTAGTTTGTGTCTGGGCTTGTGCTCAGACAAGAAACAGTTGCTGAATATCTCCTGTGAACAGAATAGTAGTCTAGCCTCAGCTTTTACTTTCATCAACAGAAAATAGCATCTTACCACTTCCTTCATTCTTTCCAAGGTATTTTTTCCCTTATAATATTTGATGATAGAAGACTGGTGGAAACCAAACCAAATGAAATGATTACATTTAAGTTTGTAGGCAATATTTTCTGCTTCTCTTATATTGTTAGGTGATGCATAGCTAGATGCATGTTTTTTGGTTTATAGTTATTTGAAGAAAATTAAGCAATAGATTCTCTGAGAGCAAATAAATACTTTTGATGGTGAGTCAGAGCAACAAACTACTGAAACAGGAAGGCAGAGTTTTGATTTTTCTCTTTTGTTGTTTTTGATCTTTTATTTAACAAAATCACATGCTGACATTCATTGTAAAATAAATTTTTAACTGACTTGTTCTTCTATGAGTTTTCTATGCTTTTTTTAAAATTTTGCATCCTGAAACATGAAGTGTAGTATAATTTGAATTTCTACGTCCTAAGGCATAAGACTCAAATTCTTATTGTACATGTTTGAATAACATCCAGCTTTGATGAACTGATAAAAAGTTTATATTCACTCTGTTGTTTCTAAAACAACTAGACTGAGATTTAAAATATCTTTGAAATCTAAGTCACTTCCTTTTATTGTGTTAAGCATCCAGTAAGGAACCATTTTGTCTAAACAAGTTGCAGGTGACAGAAATGAGAGAGAGAGAGACTATACATTGACTGCTTTGTGACATGAAAAAACGATCAGAGTAGCCCTTACTCCATTTAATCACAAAACAACTTAAATTTTATTTATATACATGTGAGAAACATAACACGCATCGATGGAAGTATATAACAAAAAATCACATCTTTTTTTTTTTTTTTTTTTTTTTTTTGCGGAACCAAGGATTGAACTCACACCCTCACACCTGCCAGGGCAGGCGCTTAAGCCACTGAGCCAAACTCCCAGCCCCGGTTTTTTGAGGCAGGGTCGCATTATGTAGCTCAGGCCGACTTTGCGCTCACGTTGTAGCCCAAGTCGGCCTGGAACTCACAGCGCTCCTCCTACCTCAGCCTCCCCAGTGCTGGAATTAAAGGCGTGCGCCACCACGCCCGGCTCAAAAATCACATCTTTATGGCTGAGAACAAAAGATGGATAGTAAAGCAGGAAGATATTAAAGTATTGTTTAAATATGACCTATAAAGCATACTTTTCTCTTCTTTCTCCTCTTCCTGACATTTTATGAATCAGCTCTTCATATATTCGTGACAGTTAGTGTTCTTGAATCACTGTACATTAAATATGTTTGGTTCATAGAATAAAATTATTTAAAAATGCCTTGGGAGACTTTGAATGCTGTGAAGATGTATAATTTTAAAAGTCTTTAGAGACATAAACTATGGCCATTTAGTAATTGTTTAAAAAAATCTTCATAGTATTATTTTTAGAGTGTATGAATTAGTAAGTGATCACACATTAAATTTTAAAAATATTTTCTGCTTCACTCAAATAGTAATAATAGTACTCTTTGTATTTTATCTGAATTTTGACTCACTACTGGAGAACATATCAACCATAAAGATTATATTACTAAGTTGTTATATTACTGATCATTTTTCCATTAATTTCTTTGACAAAAAAGTAGGAATTGTTGGTATTCTGTTCAGGCAATTTCATCAATTTTTAAAAAAATAACACTTGTTAAAACAAATGAGTAAAAACAGAATTTGACATTTCAGAGACTGAGACTCTGAATCTCTTAGGAGAATACTTTAGATTTTATAGAAAGACTATTTCAAAAGTTATTCATATCAAGTGAATATAGAGTTCTTAGGAGCACCAACATATATTACATTCAGGTATAATTTCCACTTCAGATACGTTTCATCAATTCCTAGAAGGCAGTTATTTGTCAAAGTAGCTTATTGTATGTAAATATCTAGTTTCTCTTACTGAACCACAGTGAGAAAGTATATTTTATCTATCTTCTGAGTTGTTTTCTGCATAATTACATAAGGTATAATGTTACAGATCCATCCAAGAAGGCATTTAGCATAGTCTAAGAGAATGACTGAGTGAATGAATGAATGAATGAGTATATGACTGACTGAATGAGTAGCTTTTCCAACTATTTTGCACACTCTTCTTTGCCTCAAGTTCTTACTTGGGACACCATCTTTTGAAAACATTCTTTAGTACTCTTTTCTCATAGCACAGCTGTGGGAGGAAAAAGTACTGTGTTCCCAGCTGTAAAAAACAAAAACAAACAAACAAACAAACAAACAAAAAGCGCTTTCCAGAGAACAATGCTACAGTGTCTTCTTGTGTAGCGGAGAAATCAATTTCATCCACTAACATCAAAGTCGACACTAATCCTACATGCACAAATCCCTGCTATATTTTTTCAACAAACCATTACTTAGCTTCCTTATATGCCAGAGTACACGGTGGCCACGACACTGCCTCTAGTGAAGAACCAAAGCTGTAGACAAGTGATTACTACTTGAGTCATGGTTACACAAGGTAAATATGAGGTTTGATGAGTACTGGGATGACAGACAAGTGTCCCAGCTTGTGACTATTTATTAGACAACTACCTTGATTTGCTTGGAAATTTCCCATCTACTTAGTTTTGATCTCTTGGACCCTAGTTTACCTGTAGATGCCATCCTTACAGAAGTTCCCTGTCCTTGCTTTTAACTCTCTCTTGGCCTCCCAGAAGATATCTCCTTCTACTGAGTTAGATCAACAAGATTTGCACTTTAACACTTCTAGAACCCTCATAAAGAAATATCACCACTTCTTAAAAGACATGACTTTCCACATACTTGATTTTCTTAAAAACAGTTGGGGAGAGGGTGGTAATATAACATTCAAAAACAGAAAATACAGACAATATTCAACTAGTACAGTATTCCATAGAAGTGGCTTTCCTTCTGAGAGCTGCAGCCACTAAGATGCCATAAGAGAAGGTTTGTTTGTTTCTGTTTTACCCCAAATCTGATAATTTATATTTACATTAAGCTAAGTGTTTATTTTGCTTTACATTGGTTTAATAAAGCTGTTCATGCTCAGATAAGTGCATGGACTTTAAACTATACAAAATCATTTTATTCCTATATTCATCGTCATTAATGTGCAAGGATGCTTGGAATTTTAAATACAGATGACATTGTCTACTCTTTAAAGGCCCTCAACTTTCTATCTCCTTTCTGCAGCAGCACTTTCTCTTGATATTAATTAAACTCATTTTCTATAATTACAACCACTTTTTCACTACCAATTAAAAAAGTTAATCCTGACTTCTAACATTGTTATACTTATGAGATAGACTTTAAACATTGCCTCTGTGTAAATGTGAGAGTTTGTGAGTCATCTCTGTTGAACAAGGAAGTATTTGTAATGGTGGCTATTTTGCATATGATGTGATCTGTATACTTTCTAACTTCTGTTTATTTGTGCTGCTGCCACACTGTGTGGTAGCTGATTATAACTGGTCCATGTGGGAGCAATTGTTTTAATAAATGAATCTTAGTGTAATTTAAAATCTTTATATAGTGAGTGGATTCTGTAATATATCTATACTACTTGCAAGATTCTGAGGTCATTCTAGGTTTTGCTCTTTCTTTTGTTGAAAGCAGAAAATGTGTCTCCAACCTTCAGTAGTTGAGCACAGCAAGCCCCAAATCAAGTCTACGCTGTAGTACAAGATGATTTTGTTTACAAAAGCAACCCACTCATATAAATCAAAAGAGAGGCTGGAGTAGACATTTAATGGAACCAAGAACTTCTATTCTATATAACAAAATGTTTGCTGACTACACATTTGATTTGTGAGTGACAAAAAATTCTGCAAACCTTTGTTTAGGAATCCTATATGTTGCTAAGTTTTTTACACTGTATCATTTATTAAAAGAGAAAATCCTGCCTAATTGTTTAGTCTATCTGGACATTGTACTGAATGCATTTACCTTTGCATTTCTAAAATTGACACAGAACATAGTAAGCAAATAAAACATACTCAAACAGATTAATTTAGTCTTTGTGAAACCCTGGCACATTGATGCCTAAGCACAATGATAATGATATCTTCTAGTGGAGACCAGGAAACAATTCATATTTTTTTATTTGAAATACTGTCTTCACTGAAGGTAATGCTTTTATATATTTGTATCTTAGCTTACATTTAATTTCTTAATATTTCATTGAAAGTACAGTTTGTAGGCAATACACTGCATACTGTTAAAAGACTTGTATTTATATTTAATTGATTTTTTAAAAACTAGTTATTCGTGGGGAACCTAATATATGTATAAACATCAAACTAGGCAAAGAGAAAACAAAGGTGGAACAACAAGACCCCTGCTCCTAGCAAGCAGGAGAGGGGAACATGAACAGTTATCAGCATACTATATATGATAATTTTTTTAAAATTTTATTTAAAAGAAAATAGACACAGAAGATAGAAACAAAAAGCATGAAAGACAAACAACAACAATGACAGATCTGATACAATTACGCTGTAGGTTTACACTCTGAGGTGGTTGAAGTTTGACAGTAGTTACAATATTACATATCGTTACCTTCATAGGGGTTGATCATATTGACAGACATAGACATGCAAGGTTTATCAATTCAGCAATATTAATTTTCTTTTTCAATAGCTAATGTACCCAGCAATACAGTTTTTTTTAGCTGTCTTATTTATGCATATTTATAAATTTATGTCTTTTTCTTTTTCCCTTCCTTTCTTCCTTTCCCCTTAGAGTGACTC
>RJWM01017416.1:0-23758 GCA_004363535.1 Dasyprocta punctata | reverse complement strand
GGACATGTAGGATTGATCTGATCATATGAATATCAACTGTTCTCTCTCACCAGTTAATGCATTTAGTAGTATAGACTTTTAAATGATCTTATGAATACCCTCGTATAAAACTATGTCTTTTTTCCATAGTTTCCTTCCTCGGGTCCCCTTGTAATACCTCTTATTGTCTTCAAACTAAATGCCCTTACCAATTGGCCAAGTATCGTCGAACGAAATTGTATTGAATAAGACAAATAACAAATAAGGTAATGGAGGCAATACATAGTAATGCAATGTTGATTTCTGTAATGCCTCATATTAGCTTCAAGGCAGTTGCCTATATCATTTGCTGTAACACAAACACACCAAGATAAGTTAAAATCCCTCAGAACAGAACAGCGAAAGTAATACCTGGTTTTGAAGCTAGGTGATCACATATCATTGAAGGCTACCCTTATAAACTTTGTTATCTTTAAGATAGCTGTCTTTGTTATCATGTATGAAAAAAAATTAGGCTGGTCGAGGTAGAATAGGATTAAACTAAACAGCTCATTGAAAACAATACTGGACTTAACTCCCATTGATGGATTATTCATTTGACTGCCCTGCTCGGTGGTATCTCTCTGTCACTGTTTCTGGAGCAGTGGACTTCTTTATCTCTCTCTAGAATGTCCTTCAGTATTCTCTGTAGGGTTGGCTTGGTTGTCATAAATTCTTTTAGTTGTTCTTTGTCGTGGAAGTATCTTGTTTCTCCGTTGGTTTTAAAAGATAATTTTGCAGGGTACATCAGTCTGGGTTGAAAGTTATTTTCCTTCAGGGCTTGAACTACTTCACCCCAGGCTCTTCTTGACCTGATGACTTGTGTGGGGAGGTCTGTTGTGATTCTGATGGGCCTTCCTTTGTAGGTAATCTGTCCCTTTTCTTTAATAGCTTTTAATATTTTGTTTTTGTGTTGAATTTCTGGAATCTTGATTATTATATGTCTGGGTGTAGGCCTATTATGGTCAAGTTTAGCTAAATTTAACAAATATTTTATCTTTCCTGAATCTCAGTTTCTTCATCTATAAAATGACGATGAACTAAACCAGCCCGACAGATGTGTTGAGAATGAATTACACTAACATGTCTCTGGCATCATACTAGGAAATGTGAAATACAATTAACTCAGGTTTTGTCTCTTTTATTGGGAGTGGAATATCATTGTACATATTGATCAATACATGTTTTTTTTTTCCAATAATGGAAAAAAATAAGTAGGAAAAAGCTTGTTTTTTCTCTTGAAGTTAAACTTAGAATAGTGAGTTATGAAAAGCTTCACTTTCCTTTTTCCACTTTTAGTTGAAAATCTAGTGAAAGGAGTTCACCCCGTGTAGTAACTAAGCTTGAACACAAGGAACTCTCAGAAGGACAGAGACTAGACACACAAACACAGCTACAGGTACTCTCTGGCTCTTGTCACACCTGTCATTTTGGGACTCTGCCAACAAAAGGCCATCAGAAGAACTGAACCAGTGCCAGCACCATTTTGTCAAACCTGGAAAGAGAAGCTTCTATCTTCTAGCTGCGGTGGTTGGGTAAGTGATGGTATCTGACCAGAGTTGGACCAATCTCAATTTCTCACATCTCTGAGAAGATTGCACACATGACTTGCATGGAGCAAATCAGAACCTTCTTTTGAGGTTTCTTAAAATAAACTTCTGTGTGGATTTTCATAGGCGGAGAAACTAACTTTATGTAAGAATAGTAAATATCAGAATCAAACTTGAAGTGTTACTGCTGAGTGTAGTGGAAAATGGATGGTGCCAGAAAAGTTATTTGTAAAGTGCTGAAGTAAATTAAGATATTTTGAGAATATATGTAGCCTACAATACTCCACTGACACTGAAGCCATCTGAAGAGAATGCCAATCTAAGATTTTAGAATACAGAATCACTCATATATAGAAAAATATGCACATATGTCTATGTGTTTAATTCTCCCAGATAAACTTTCACCAATATTCTTGTTTTTAAATTGAATATTTCTCCCTGAATTGAGTAACATATCCTATTATCTTAAATTGATTTAGAAAAATTTCCCCAACTCCTATTTTTATAATTTACGATAAAATTTATTTATGTTCAGAGTCACTCAGGTTATGCAGCAGCTACCAAAAGAATATATAGATAATTGATAACAAAATAAAAGTCACTGTAAATACAATGGTACCTTGGTTCATGAATCCTTTTGATTATAAACCGTTTGGCTCACAAACAGAAGTGTTTGGTAAAATTTTGTTTTTGTTTGCCAACTCTGCATCTGGTGATAAAAACACCTGTGACCATTTTTCACACACAAGCACAAATGTGACCATTTTTTCAAAACTGTAGAACAAATTAAATTCATGAACCAAGATACCACTGTATTAGCAATAGCTATCTCAAATATAGAAATAAAACTAGGTTCTATAAAACTTCTCTTGAGCTTTGCTTTGTATTTTACTTTATTTTCCAGTGATTAGTAATTAGAGCTCCAATAAATGACCTGTCAGCTGGAAACATTTCTTTAGATTCTTGAATTTTAAGGTAGTATGCTCCAGTTGCATACTAACAGAAGTATGATATTGTATTAAAGTATATACAAAAAGATGAACTCTGATCAAAAACACCTGGCAGGGCTGGGGGTGTAGCTCACTAGTGCAGAGCCTGCCTGGCAAGAGTGAAGCCCTGAGTTCAATTCCTGGTACTAAAAATGAAAATAGAAAAAAAGACCAAAGCAAAACAAAACAAAGCAAAACAAAAACCCACACCTGGAAACACTTACAAGGTCCTATCTATACAGCATCATTTGATATTTGGTGTGATAGTGCTAATCATAATGAATTTATCTGTATTCATCAGTTTTGTAGACAGGCAATCTTCATTAAGTAGATTTTTACTGCTTCTGACCACTGATTTTACAAGGTTTCAGTTGAGTTCCTTGTGAATACAGTGATTGAAATACTGAAATGTCTATGGAGATTATATATATTATAAAATATAAAGGCACAAACATATATATTTATATATATATTTAGATTCATATATGTAAATATAGATCCCCATGTTTATGGTTATAGGACCTGTTTCAGATTCTGAATACCAAAGAAGGTTGTTAAAATAACAGTATTACATAGTCTCTAAGGTTTGCTAATATAATTCTACATCACATATTAATATACTTCAGACTTTTGTAAGTAGAATCACTGATGAAAAAATACAGATGTGGTCCTAATATATATAGTTCCATAATAAACACCTGAAGCGTGACTTTTGTTTAGTTACTGGCATTTCATTTTTCTTCACCCATGAAATTGCATCCAATGACCATAAAAACTTGTCTATATATTTCATAAAGTTGCTATTAAAAAATCTGTCACATGTTCAGTGATTCATTTGTGAACATTACAGACCAAATTTCTCTTAAAAGTAGGTATCACCAAAATATTGGTTTGCTTAAAGAATAGGCATACTTCCTCCAAACAGTGAAACACAGGAAAAATTCCATTTCTCTTCTTGCACTGGCTTTCAGGTGTCTGAGTTAAAAGTGTGATTTCATGCACTTAGCCTAGAGTTCCTAATGCAACAGTTTCTTCTCTCTATTTCTCTTTACAAATCTTCTCTGCTCCAACCATTTCATGTTGTACTCCTTTTATCTTTTCTTATTTTAATGTTTTTATTGAATATGGGTCTTTGCTATATTCTGACTCAAAGTCATTTTAGAAATAGGAAGGGTGTAAATAATTGATACATGAAAGTCTGCATAAAGCCTTTGTTTAAAAATGCCTTATGGTCTTTACGAATTGCTAGATTCCAGCACAGCATGGCAGTGCTGAATTGCTAAACATCATATTTCAGTGTGTCTGTGTAGCATTTGTTCCATTTTTATATGTTTTGATATGACTGTACATAAGACATTGTGGAGACATGGTCATGATTCCCATATGATAATATTCTCTTCATCAGGGCAAGACTTTTGAAGCAAGTTGTTTTTTATTTTATAATTTTTAAATTAATGAAGGTTTTCTTTTTTAAATGTTTATTTGGAAAATAAAAATTCTACACATTTAAGATATACAAAAACATAATTTGACACACATATATAGCTGGCAAATTATCACAGTCAAATTAATACATCCAACATCACCCATAGTTATCCTTTTTCATTTTCTGGTATGTGTAGTTTAAGGAAGCTTAAAATCTGTTTTATGATGATGTTCAAGTGAGAAATACAATATGATTAGCTATAGTCATTGTGTTGCCATTAGATTTTCTAGAGTTTCTTCATCTTATAACTGAATGTTTGTGCCATTTGCCCAACATTTTCCCATTTTCCCCACATCCAAATGACATATAGTGAGGAAACTTATGTGCACTATTCACATACCTTGGCAATCTTTATAACTTTAATGCATTCCACAAAAAATAGCCATACATAGAAAAAAGTTTTTTGAAGCAATGTTTTAAATTTGTCTTATTCATGTTGTCCAAGGCAGGTCTAGTGTTTGACTTTGGGAGAACATATAGAATTTAAAGAGTAAAATAATAAGCACTTGGGGTGAATAAACACACAAATTAAAAAGGAAAACACCAAAAAATGAACCTTAAGCTACTTTACTTCAGTGAGAAATGTCAAACAACAGACTAACCTGAGCTCTCCTGACTAAAATGAAGTAACCATGGGCAAGCAAATTCAGACTTTAGTACAAGGACATCTTATAAATCAACTGCAAGCATAGCACAGGCTCATATGTTTAGCCCTCAAGTAAAATATGTTTAACTGTAAATATCTGATAATAGACCTAAAAAAGATCATATATATGAAAGTTCTCTACTCTTTTGCTTTTTTTTTCTGAAAAGTAAGAGAAATAATTGCAAGAGAACTACACTGCATATTTATTTATATGAAATAAAAATTTTAATATGGTTAAATTATCAAAAATATTCTTGAAAATCAGTTTCTAAGTATATGAGTGGCAAGAGGCATTTCATAAAGTGTATTTGATATTTCATATCCATAATATGTACCTGTGTGAATGATTTTTGCTCTTGCTGTTAAGCTCAGATGTTTTGGGGTACACTTTAAACTTGCCAAAAAGGTCCTCAGATTCAATGTTTTATTAAGGTGAAATTCCAATGCTATATGAAAAAGATGAAAAGTGCCATTTCATTGTAGATTAACTGCCAAAAGAAGATTTGAATATATTCATCATGGGATTTTAATAAAAATAGCTTCAAATATATTTATGATGCATTGATAATACAAAAAGAAAGAAATTAAAGGTTAAAGGAAGATATAAAACGTAATTTAATCATGGTTACGACTTGTATTGTAATGATTAAGATACCTAAAATTCCATCTTTTTTACAAACTAATGATTCCCCATACTGCATATTCAACTCTAGTCTTATCAGTATTGTACATGCTCTATCATAACTAGAACATTTCTTGTGTGCAGAATCTGCTCATTATTGATTTTCAAGCTATTGTAGGCTAATGTTACCTGCTGGCAGCCATGAAAGCAAAGATGTCCTCATCCACTTGCCAAATTGCTAGTCTCTGACTGATGGAGTACTTATTTGTAAATAAATTCACCTTACAAACTTTAAATTTGTGGACCTAATTTTACAGATTTGGATTGCCATGCATATTTTCTAAAATGTATTATATGGGAAATAGAAGTGTGCTAGTATTTAAATGTGTTATTATTCCTCAGTCAATTAGGGTTCACTAGCAGAACAGATTTACTATGATATGATATGATCATGTTTAATTATATATGATATATGAAGGATTTCCAAGGTAGGCTTACAATGACTGCTTGCAGAGTCAGGAGTGAAAGAATGCTGAAGGGTTCTTGTGCTCTGGAAGGCAAGAGAAGTCAGTCGAAATTTGAAGGCCAGGAGGTTACTATGGACTCCTGTGGGAGACTGCAATGGAAAGCCAAAGGCTTTGCATTGGAAAGCTGGTGTCTGCACTGGAAGGTGGGGGATGGCATCCGAGGGTGATGGGAAAGACTGGAACTCCTAGGAAGAAGCAAAAGTGAGACTTCCTTCCTCTGTTCCTTTTTATTCCATTCAGTCTACAAGCATTTAAGCTAAATGACTAGTAGCTTTAATGACTTTCTTATTACAGTTTTGACAAAATGGTCATGTAAGGTAAATCAGATGAGAATGAATTATAATGGAACTTTAGTTTTGCACAACATTAAAACTTACTGTAATATCAGGATCTTTTCTTTTTTCTTTTGGTACCTGGAATCAAACTTACAACCTCATGCTTGCTAGGCAGGTGCTTATGCCACTGAGCTAAATCCCCAGCTATAGTACTGTGATCTTGAAAATAATTTAAGATGGGTAAAATCATAATTTATGAGAACAAAACACTATAAACAGGTTCTTAAAGTGATTCTAAATAGTAATTTAGGATGTTACATGGACAGGTCAAAGACAGTGAAGATTTGAACATTATTCAGTAAATGGTGATAGAAATTGGGTTTTGTTATTTGAATTGGTTGCCAATTTTATATATGTGTACCTTTTTTAAAATAAAATAATTGTATGGGGATTCTTACATTGAATAATTTATCTTATCCTCAGTGTTCCTCATCATATTCCCATGAAAAGTGATGATCATTTCCAAATCTCAGCTCTATTGTCTGTCAGTTTTCTCTTAGTGAGTACAAGTAATGTTGTTTTCTTCTTTTTAATCTTGCACCCCTAGCTAAAACTGTCTTCTTCCTCTACTAATATTGTACTATAATTGTTGATTAGATGAACTCTGACATGATCATGTTTATTTAAGCATTATTTAGAAGAGAATCATGATCAAGTTTCCTTCCTTTTCAACTGATTGCTTTTCCTCAAATTAAGAGAGGGCATTATTTTAATTTGCTTAGCTCTTTAGTGAACCAATTCTAATTGATCACCCAATACTTTGCCATTAGCACAGGGTCCTTTCTGTGTTTAAAACTATCAAGTACACTATAAAAGTCCCCCTTAAATTGGTTTTGCTCTAGGCCTGCTGTGCCCTGCTCCACTTGAGCCTTCTTTCACCGTCGTTCCTATGGTATGCTTCATTTTTCTATGGTATACTTTGTCCTTTCCATTCTATATCCCTCTATATCCCTGCTTTTCTTAGTTTCCTTCTCTTCCCACTATTTTGTTAAGAAAAAAGATTCATGGAAAATAAAATTTTTGAAATCCTGCATATCTACAAATGTATTTATTTTGCCTTCCTACATGACCTATAATTGTATTGATACAGTACTTTTTTTTCTTTTTTTTTTTTTTTTGCGGCACCGGGGATTGAACTCACAACCTCGCGCCTGCCAGAGCAGGCGCTTAAGGCACTGAGCCAAACTCCCGGCCCTGGTTTTTTGAGGCAGGGTCGCACTATGTAGCTCAGGCCGGCCTTACGCTCGCGTTGTAGCCCAAGCCAGCCTGGAACTCACAACGCTCCGCCTACCTCAGCCTCCGGAGTGCTGGGATTAAAGGCGTGTGCCACCACGCCTGGCTTGATACAGTATTCTTATTTGGATTCTTATCTCAAAGATTTTGAAAGTGTTTCTTATTTGTTTTCTTGTTCCTAGTACTGCCCTTCAGAAGGCAGGTGAAATTCTAGTGCCTTGTCTGTCCTGTGCATGTTCTAACCTTTCTTTGCGCTTTTTTTTTTTATACCAGGTATGGAACTCATGACCCCACACTTGCCAGTCAGGTGCTTGTGCCGTTGAGTTAAATCCCTGACCCTCTTTGATATTTTTATGGCTTTTCTTTTTCTAGTATTGTGAAATTTTTATAAAATTTCTTGTCATGAATCTTGTCGTTTATTCACAATACTGGCATATGATTTTAATTTGGCCATCTTTCAGGTATGCGAAAATTTCTTAAGCAGTGTGTATTGGTTTGAATGGGCTTTCATAACAAAGTTTCATAGATTGAATGGCTTAAACAATCAAAATTTATGTTCTGATCATAATGGAAAGTAGGAGTCCAAGATCAGGGAATCTACAGGGTTGGTTTCTTGTGAGGCCTCTTACCTTAGCTTGCAGATTTTCTCCTGTGTCTTCACATCATCCCTCCGGTGTGTGTACTTGTGCATTAATCTCCTCTTGCAGGGATATCAGTCATCTTTTGACATTATTACTTCTTCGAAGGTTCTATTTTTAATTATAGACATATTCAAAATGAATCTTGGAAAGGCTGGATTTAGCCTATAGCAGTATATTTTTTGACATTTTCTTTCCCTTTGCTTATTTTTGCTTTTATTCAAACTCCTTTCACTTAAATCATATAACTTTGGACTGATTTTCTAATAGTCTTTTCTGCTTTTTAGCAGTTTGTCTTCTGTTATTCTTGTTAAATTTTCTGAGGATTATCTTTCCTCTCTTCTATTAGTTTTCTCCTACCTTTTTCTCTCATGTTTTCACTTTACATTAGTCATTCTCATTTTCACTGAAACAAAATTGCCTTATCTTTCATGGATGATAATAATGAATTTTAAAAGTATTTTTCTTATATCACAAGTTTATTTAAGCTTTTGTGATTCCTTTCTCTAAATCTAGACATTTCCCATCTAATACCTCCTGCCTCTCAACTGTAAATGAATCACTAAAGAGCTCTCTGCACTGAAAGGACTTTTGGCAGTATCGATGTTTCTGGGATTATCTTGCATGATAGTTCAATTGAGGTAATGTTAATTTTTAGATCTTTATCTCTTAAACTCGTCAGATTCAACAAAAGAGAAATTTTCTGTTTCTTGCCTAGAAGTTTTAACACGATTTAACAAAATTTTGTGAACTGTATAAGAAGAAGAGAATTCACCACTTGATATATAGAAAATTCCTTAATTCCTGTACAAATACATCGTATTTAATTTGATTGGGCTATTATGTGTCCCAATATTTAGATAAGTATCTCTTGAGGTGTGTCTATGAGGTATTTTGGGACATGTATAATGCTGGAATCAGCAGACTAAAGCAAATTGCTACCTGCCCTAGAATAGGTGAGCCACAAGAGGTTTACGTCTGAAGCTCCTCAACTGTATGTCTAAGTTTTAACTTTCAAATCTGCTAATTCAATTACTCAATGTAATCTGCTTTCCAGATTGCAACATTTTGTTGTTTCTTTTTGTCTTTTCCTTTGTGTACTTCTTCTGTTTTCCTCTTTTTGTTGTCATTTTAGTAAATTCTCAGAAAGAACATAAAGCACTATCTCCAATCTAAAATTTTTAACTGAAGGATAGTTAAATTTTATGAAAAATTTTCATCTCATGCTTTAACAAAAAAAATGTTGGGAAAGCTTTATAGTTTTTATTAACAAACAGTTCAAATTGAAGAAAATAGAAATACTTGCTGTACCGCTATAAGAGGAAATACTTCTATTCCCTAATAGTCATTATAGCATCAGAAAAATGAAAATACGTATGTCAAATACTTTTATATGAAAGTAGTATACAAGAAAAATGAAACACATCTTTTAAAAATTGGCATATTAATATTTTAATAGGAGTTTATACAAATTATAAACATTGAAACCTAAATATATAAGAGTAAAATCTTTAGATTTTTTTTTTTTTTTTTTGTGGCACTGGGGATCGAACTCACAGCCAGACAGGCACTTAAGCCACTGAGCCAAACTCCCAGCCCTTGGATTATTTTTTGACAGAATCAAAATTATAAATGATTATATACTTTTAAATACGTATGATGTATTTATAATTAGGATGTAATTTGAAATTCACTATACAAATAAAACCAAAAACATATTTCGAATCTATCAAATTAGCAATAATTTAAAGCTTTCAGTGTTAAATGACGTTGAAAATAGGGTAAAATGGAGCCTAACACAGGTTGTTGGAGACCTAAATTGTTGTTTCCTTTTTAAAAAGCAATTTAGAAATATGTATTTAAAACTTAAAAAACATGAATTTTTACATTTGACATTCTTGGAGATTTCTAAGAAAACTCTTAAGATAATAAGATAGACTACATTCAAAATATTTTTAGTGATACAAAGTATAAACAACTCAAATAACTAAAGAACCTGAAAAGTATAATTAAGTTTCAGAAGACTATTTGGCAGTTTTCAAAGATAATCTCTTTAGAAGTAATTCTTCTTTACTGTGCAATGATTAAATAAAAAATGAGTAATGAGATGCATGCTGGGAAACAGAATCTTATGACACTTTAGGAAGAGGTTGAAAAAGATTCTTTAATAGGAATTGTCCTATAAAATAAGGAATAGGAATCATGGAATTCATAAAATGCAAGTAAGATTTGTGAACAGAACATGAATCACTTAAAGGAATAGAAAAGTGTCAGGGAAGTACATGCCATGATGAGAGAAAGGAACAGATGATATGAAGGAGTTAGAGGGAAGAAGAAATAAAGGAGTAAGTTTCAGTATTCAAATGAAAGTGTTGGAACAATTGAGAATAAGACTGAATACTGTGGTGTCTAACAACTACATAATGTGGTTCTAAGAACTAGCAGAGAGCTATATACTATAATGTAGAAAAGCATTAGCAGGAAAAATATGACAGTAATCTAGCAAACAGTCAGCTGTCAAGGGTTTTGGATGAGGAGAGTCAGTTAAAGTCTAATTTTTATCCTAAACATGTTTGTTGAAGGCCTTTATAGGTACTCAGCAGCCGTGATGACTGTGTTGGAGAAGGAAACAACAATTTTATTATCCAGATGGCTTCTTCCTGGGTTTAATGATTTTTATGTCATGTTGAAGTATCAAAATATATGGCAATATAGCCATTTATTTAAATGGCAATTTTAAATTCAGATGCAAGAAGTTTAGTCAGGTTTTCTTTTGTTTGAAAAATGTTGGCTTCTGTTTGCTGAACTATTCATCTTGGTATGTCTAGAAAAGATGAAATATAGTGTGTTACTGGAGATGAGAAAATTGGAATTGTCGTTTTAGTTCAGTTATCATTTGACAGTGAAAAAATAGCCATATACTAAGCACTTAACTTTACACATTCAGATATCTAAGATCCCCAAGTTTTGTAAGCTGCATGAACGATTAATTTATTTTGCAATAAAATTTAATAAGCTCTGTCAATTAAAAATGTGACATGTTGTCAATTGTCTATGCATTTCCAGTACAGATACTTGAAATACTGAAAAATGCACTGATGAAAAATGGTAAGTTAAGAATTACTATTGAGTGGATTCATATGGGAGGTATAGTATCGAAGTAAACATGCGTGCATGTATAATCCTTGGAGTTGAATAGGGTGGAGACATTGTATTTTTTTTTCTGAATATTTTCTTGAATTCTTTGAAAACCAATGAAAGTTTTCCTGATTTGCATTAATTTATTAAACTATATTCTTATTTTCAAAGACAATTATGACTTTGAAATTATTTCCATTATTAATTTAGACATATGAATTTGACAATATGAGTAAAAACCCATAGATATTTTGCTCAATTTCTTCTTTAGCATCTTTACAACTTAAAAGAGGATTATTTTACAGTTTCATAAAAATATTTTAAAACTGATGTGCAATCTTTTATTTAAATGTTGTTTAGGAACTGTCCCTAAATTAAAACTTTCCTTGTTCATTCAATGTTAATTGAGGTAAAAATCATAATTTCCTTTGAAATGAAAAGGGTAAAGAACTTGCAACTACATAAAACATTATCCAGATACAGATTTTCATCCATTTTTACAAATCATCTCATTTAATCCTGACTGGTATCTATTCATCAAGAAAATTCCAACTCATTCACTGTCAAATCTTTTACCCTATTTTGAAGGGCTATATTTGATTGAGCTTATTTTTTGTAAAATCCCTCAGGAAACATAAATATTTTGTGATTTTTTAAAAAAATCAAAACACATTATTAAAATTGCAAGTGGATCATAATTATGTTTCATGCATTACCTCCCTGTCTATAAAATCAAAATATGTGCATACATTGTTACTTTTTTTGTAGTATAGTCATCAAATTATCTTTACTGTAAAATTTATTCTAAAATTATTTGCATACTCACCCACCTCCTGATTTTGCAAATACTTGGGTACCAAGGAAGCATAAGGGGTATAAAATAAGAGCATGCACACACTCATACATGCACACACAAGTGCGCACACAAATTCCATCCACATTACTGGGAGGTAGAGGAGGAAATAAACTTGAAGAATAGTGTATTTAATAAAATGCATTATATATAATAATACAGGTGTGCATAAAACACAGCTGAAGCACAAAATGAGTAATCAATTCAGAACCAAGTATATAAGGAGAAATTCTCCAGTAAAGTTATAGCTTGTTTTAGACTGAGGACATCCAAAGCAGAATCAAAACATGTCCATATAAATAGAAGCAAAGGATATGAAATAGTAGAGTGTCCCAAGTGTTCTAAATCACTGGAAATATGATGTAAGATTTAGAGAATGATGAATGATGATACTGAATATAAAAAAGTAATTCATGACCTTAAGGGCTGTATATACCTTTTACAGTAATTTGGAACTGTTCTTCAGATAAGCAGTCGCTAAAGAGTTTTATGTGTATTTTCAGTTTAGTCTTAGGAAGAAATGGGGACTTAAATTTTATGGTATTAGTACTTAGAAAGCTATTTTAATGAGACTAGTGAGACCTAAGGAGATTTTGATCACTTAGTCATCCTTAGGTTAAGGTAGAAGTGATGGATTTGAAGAAAGTGAAGTTGGGAAAATGGAAAACAGTGGTTATTTAATTAATTTTTTTAAAAAATATTTTTCCTATTTTTAGTTTTTATTTTTGTTTTAAGGAGAATAAAACCAAACCAAACAAAACAGAATAAAACTAATCAGAACAGAACAATGAAAACTATAAAAGACTTGAAAACAAGATAATAGGAAATCAACAATGGCTACCATATTGTCTCTTGTTTTTTTCAAAATAGCTGCCCATACCATCATACATGATAAAACTGAACAAAACAAAACAGAGTAAAACCAATCAAAACAAAAGAATGAAACCATTACAGGACTTCAAAATCAGATAATAGGAATTCAACAATGGCTACCATAATACATCCTGTTATCTTAAAAACAGCTGCCATACCATCAAACACAGTAAAATCAAACAGCACAAAACAAAATAAAACCAAACCTAGCAAAACTATGAAAACAACACAGGAATTCAAAACAAGATATATGAAATCAACAATGTTTACCACCTTCCCTTTTTAGATATTTCCTCCCCTATCACTTTCATATCTATTATACATTGTGGATACCACTAACTCCTTCAGTTTTTTTTTTTTTTGTTGTTGTTGTTGTTGTTATGCTTTGTTTTGTTTTGGCACCAAGGATCAAACTCACAACTTTGTGCTTGCCAGGCAGGCGTTTATGCCACTGAACTAAATCCCCAGTCCCTTCAGTTTTTCATGCTAGGAGATAACACAGTGTTCATCAATATGAGTCAGAACCATTTCACCCATAAGCATGATTTCAAGTTGCACCCATTTACCTATAAAAGCCTCGAGATTATCCTTCTTTATAGCTAAGTAGCTTTCCATTGTATGAAAATACCATGTCTTTCTTATTCCATCTGTGATTGATAGGCAACCTACTCTTGCTTTTTTCTGGTTTCCTGTCACACAGGACATTGTTTTGTCTCCTTGACTTTTGGTCTGTGAATTTTCTTTTGAGTTAAATGTGTTTCTTGTAGACAGCACATTGATAGTTCTTGTTTCTTGATCCACTTTCCCTGTATATCTTTTTATTGGTGATTTGAGGCCATCTACATTAATGGTTGCAACTTGCATGCATTGGCTTGTCTCTGCCATGCTATCCTCCTGCTGTTGATCCTCCACATTTTCCCTTCATTCAATTGCCTGCCCTATTTTGCAATTCCCTTCTGCTGCTACTCCTGGAACCTGTGATCATCTTTCTCTCTCTCTATAATATCCTTCAATGCTCCTTGTAGGTTTGACTTGGTGGTAATAAATTCTTTCAGTTGTTCTTTGTCATGGAAGTATCTTATTTTTCCATCAATTTTGAAAGATAATCTTGCAGGGTACATCAATCTGGGCTGCAACATGTCTTCTTTCAGGATTTGAAGCACTTCACTCAAAGCTCTTCTTGACCTGAGGGTTTATGTTGAAAAATCTGCTGTAATTCTGATGGATTTTCCTTTTTAGGCAATCTGTTTCTTTTCTCTCATAACCTTTAATATTCTGTTCTTGTGCTGAATTTCTGGGATGATCTTAATTATTATATCTGAATGTAGATTTATTTTGGTTATGATTACTTAGAGTTCTCTATGCCTCGCCTATCTGTATGCCAGGTTCTTTTCCCATGTTTGAGAAGTTTTCTGCTATTACTTCTGTAAATAGTCTTCTGATGTCATTTGTGTTGATTTCACTTTTTCACTGACACCCATCACTCTTAAATTATTTTTCTTTGCATCTTCTTGCAGGCATTGAATTTTTATGCCCTGGTTCCTCATTATTTTTAAGAGATCTTTTCTTTCATGATCACTGGCTACAATCCTGTCTTCAACTTCTGAAAGTCTATCTTCAGTATTTTTCAAGCAGTTTTGCCAGCTTTCGATGGAGATTTTAATATCCTGAATATCTCTTTAAATCTGTTTCATGCATTATAATTACTTTCTATATTGTTCATTCAAGGTTTCCATGATTTTCTGATGCTCCTCTTCTTTATTTATGTCTTCTTTAAGTAGGCTCAGCAATTCCTTCATTATATTTGTGACTTCTTCTTTTACCTGAGATATTATTTCTGATATGATTACTTTTATAGCCTCTTGAAGTTGTTTCCTCACTTCAGCTGCTGTCCTTTCAGAGATTTCAGGTGTGCAATTTCCATTTTCTTCCATGTCTATATCTTCTAGACTTGTTCAATGCATATTAGAGGTCTAAGATCACCTTTTGCTCCTTCATCATGACATTTTCCTGGGTTTCTCCCAACAAGCTGATTTTGAGGTCCCAAGTGCTTCCCACTTTGGCTACCAGTCTACAGTGTAGGGAAATGGGCCAGGCACATGGGTTTCTTTGAACCTAGGTTCCCAGGTAAGCAGTTGCATGTGGAGCAGGCTCCTCTAGACCCATCTGACTACACTGAAGCTTTCCCAATGGCCAAGGGTATGTAATGATAGGGCTTCTTCTTCTCACAGCCTGTGTATCTACACCGGGACTCTCCTGATGGTGGCAGACATACAATGGCATGTTTTTCTGAACCCACCAGCTTGTGCTGGTTGCCTGCAGAAAGCAAACATCTCTGATGGTGGCCTTCAGGCACACAGGGCATATCTGGCTGTTAATCCCTGGCCATGCTAGTTACCTGTGGGAAGCAAGCATCCAGCTGGCAGAGGGTGCACATGTATGGGTTTGGCTGTTTCTCCCTACCCACGCTTACTGCCCACAGCAGACAAGCCTTCCAATGGCAGCAGGCATGCAGGGGCCTATTTAATTAATTATATAGTTGCAACCATTCATCTCGAGTGCCAACTTGTTTAGGTTAAACATGCAGATCAGTAAAGTGCACTTCTGAATGTTTCTGTTCATGGAAAATGTGACAATTGTCTCTGGTCCGTTTCCTCTCACTGTTTCCCAACCTCCATGAAATGAGCAACTGTGCTCCATCAATCCCTTCCACCATGATGTTTACTCTGGAACCAATTTATCAAGTTTTCTACTTTATGAAAACATGATCCACCCAAAAAAGTGGGTCATTGCTATTACTATACCTGATCTTGTGGTTCACGAGCCTTTCAAACTGGTTTGCAAAAGAAATTTGGAAATTTTGGAGATGTGGGTTACAGAAGTCCTAACATGCTTTAAGTGGAACCTAATGAGTGATTCTGGTGAGGATTTAGAAAGCCAGAATGCTGACCAAAATACAGATAAAGAAGGCCAAATTCATGAGATCTCAGATGGGGCCTTTTGAATTATAAGCCTTCCTTATTATATTCTGGTAAAGTAAAAAAAGTTTGCATTTTACCCATGTCCTCCGACTTTGTGGAAGGCTTAGTTTAAGAAGTGTAAACCTACTGAACCAGCAGGGGAATGTTCAAGGCAGCCCAGTATGCAGGCCATGATGTAAGTGCTGCTGGCTTATTTAGCAAGATTTAAAGTTATAATACAGAGCAAAATGCAGACAAGAAATATTTAATATACTTAAATATGATCCTGAAAGGAACCACATATAAATCTGGAAATAAAAAAAGTATGATTGCTCAAGTGATTAACACAGAAACTAAATACTTTGATTACTGACAAGAAGATGTATTGAGGGCATTTCAAGAATTAACCAAATGCACCCATTGCAGGCTGCAGGTGTATTCTTTCATCTGGAAAGAGCCACTGGCCCTCCTGCTTAAGGAGGACTGTGGAGAGAATTGGCTCCCTGGATTTATTATACTGCTCAGCCATGCAGGCCTTCAGAGGCCACTACCCTCATCCCCCTATTTCTCCCTTTTGGAAAAGGAAGTATTTGTTGTAAACCATTGTATATTGTGAATATGTAACTTTGAATTATCAGGGGTTTACAGCTCAGAATTTATCTTGACTATTAGAAGACGTTTTAAACTTGAACTTTTGAGGAGTGCTGAAACTGTTGAGACAATTGGAGAGGACATTACTGTGTTTGTCAGAGGCATAATTTTGTCATGTTAGGCAGAAATATGACCTTGTGCTTATTTGAAGGTCAAGTGTGGTTTAGGCAGATATGTTTGGCTGTCAAGTTGATAAGGGTGGATTGTGGGATTGTCAATCATGATTGTCATCATTAATCATGATTGTCACCTAAACCAAATCAAGAGATATGTAGCAGATTAGTGAATGACATTTCTGGGTATGTCTCCATGGGTCATAGATCTGAGGTTTTATAGCTACTCTGTAGCTCATGCCTCACTGGCATTGTTCTCCTGTTGTGCTTCTTTGCTGTCATTACGTGAGCAGCTTTCCTCTATAAGTCCTTCCACCATGACGTTCTTGATCTGCAGGTCAGCTGACAAAGGCCTAAACCTCCTGAAGCACTGTGACAAATGCATCTCTCCTTTAATTCGCAGGTGCTGAATATTCAGCCTCATCAACAAAAATCTGACCAATACAGTAGGGGAGAGAAAGGAATCTGAACTTACATCAAAATTCTCGTTTGAGTATGTGGGTAGAAGGCAAGATTAAGAAGAATGCTATGATCAATAAGATTAATTGGAACTTGTCAGATAACAGAGTTAGACATATACACTGTCATTGAAAATTTTCAAGATTATGTAATCATTAAAATTTGAACAACAGACTAGTTTGGTTCTTTCAATAACTAATATGCAATGACTGGATGAATTTTAGGTATAAGAAGAGTGACGGTGGTAGAGACAGAAAACAGGTTCATATCCTAAGTTTTCAAGGGTACTGAGCAAAGGATGGGGTGCTTATGTTCTCTCCAATTTTGGAAAGGTTTATACAGATATTATAAGAAAATCTTATAAATGTTATAATGATACTAGCACTTTTTCTTGTAGAAATTTAGATTCAAGGATGTTTTAAAAATCTTCAATGATAAGATGTTGTGTTCCTTTGAAAATGTAGGGTATCCATAATTATGGTAGTGCAAATTCACTGATTTTACTGTAAATATGTGACTGGATCTATATTTTATAGTCAATTCAAACAAAACAAATTTTACACATGAAAGAATAAGTCATGTCATATAAGCCATTGTGTTAAACTAGTTCACAACTATAAATACAAAATATTTTACTTTAGTACATTTAATCTTAGTTAATTATTTAATTGATAATCTGAGATAATTTTATTTTAAGGATTATCATATAAAAAATCCCATTGTTTTTGATACTACGTATATTGACAGCTGCTAAACTCTAACTAGAAAAATATGAAAATGAATTCTGAAAGCAAAGATAAAATGGCCTGGGGTGATTTGTGTTCAGGATAATCTAACCCAAAGTTCTACTCCATTGGTTTGAATAATCAAAATTTGATGGTATTTGGAAATCAGAAATTGCCTATCTAGAAAATAAATCATGTGTGGGAAACTTTAATATTATTACTGAAAAATATTAATTGTAAAACCATTTGAAGCACTTTGTCTTAAAATGGAATGATGCCAATTTATCACTGAACCTATAATTCTAAGCAAAATGCCTGTAAAAGGAAGAGAAGAACATTGCTTCATTGCTATAGAAAATATGGCTGAATTCATAAGTTAGCAAATCTTAGAGTTCGATTTTCCATCTGGATGGCAAGGAAAGTTGAAAAGCTCATAACTCATTTCTTCTCTACCACTGTCATAATTATTAAATGTTGACATCAAGTTCCAGGTAATTCACAGTTTTCAAACATAACAAGATTCCAGAATAGTAGCTGAGGATAAGACTAATGATGTTATAGCAAGAATAAATCAAAGTTACAACTTGTTCTAATCAGTTACTTCTCAGAAATGAAATTATAATTCATAAAAAAGTTCCTAAAATATTTATTCTCAATGCTAGAACATTTTATTCAGTTTATGCCAAATGTCTGTATTGTTACTCATATGAATGCCAGAAAAAGGATAAACAGAAAGGGCAAATGTTTTTTTTTTTTTTCAAAATGCTCAGATTCAGGTTTCTTTTTACAAAAGAGAAGATTTGCCAGTTTAAAAAAAAGCTCAATTCTTATGTTTCCCAAGCCAAAACCCTTGAAATCTTCCTTACCATGTCTCTTTCTCTTATCTCATTCATTCTGTTGAGGCTATCACAAAAAAAATCCAGATTTATACTATTTATCAGTTATCCCTCTTCCAAAGACAAAACCAAATATCATGTTTTATCTTGAATTATTAAGAAGGCTCACTAACTGATCTCATTGCTTTTGAGATATATATATGTATATGTATATGTATATGTATATGTATATATAATTTTAATGATTCTTAACTTGCAGTGTAAAGCAGATCATGGCTCTTATTTGTCTGCTTATGTCTTCCTACAGCTTCTTTATCATCTCTGAACCCAGTCATTGTTAAACTATAGCGAATACCAGAATCTTCCAGAGCATGAATTTAAGTATATTTTGCAAAATTTTGCCTCTTTTACTGGGTAAGTCTGAAATTGGGCTTCGATTCAGAGTGTCTGAGTCCAAAGAAACCATTTAATTCTATGAGTAACTGAGTGACTCATCCATTCAACTACTAAATTCTGTGCAAACTAAATTCATTTTTACTGAATTAGATGCTATTTTTTGAGGAATTTCTTAATTTACAGAGAAACAAAATGAAACAAAAAAGCTACAAAAAAAAAGCCATGTTCCTTTACCCTTTGGTTCACTATTTCACCTACTCTTACAGATTTTTTCCTTCTTTCTTACCGCTATGTAAATGTTATTCCTCCTTGGAGCTAAGGCAAAATGTGTTATTTCTGATCTGGTTCCAACCTTTTCTACCTTCTCTAACTTAATTTTTCCTCTAGTCCATATCTTTACCTTGTTTTTCTTTATTTTTTCTTCCTGTTAACATACAGACAAGCTCCAGTCTGAAATTGTTCTAAGGCATACTTTTTCTTTTCTATTTCCTTAAATATTTTACTTTAAAGGCCAAATTATTTTGAGATAAATCTGTATTTCACCTATACTACTTTGCTCCCACATTGCTTTGCCCCCACATATTTCTAAACCTGCTCAAATGATGTCTACAGCCACCTTTCTTTTTGGAAATGATACCTGTTATTTCCTGGGATAATTTTGACTATTCCTATTGGAAAGTGTCTGAGTTACTTTTCTCTTATTGCTGAGGCAAAATACTTGATGCCCAAAATTAAGAAAGGAAAGGTTTACTTAGCTCACAGTTTATGCAACTGTCAGTAAACAGCTGGGTGACATGGCAGAGGGCAAAACATTGTGGCAGCCTGAAGGCAGCAAAAGCAACAAAAGCAAAATGGAAGGAGCACAAGAGAAAGTCTCTTTCTCTCCCTTATGTTGTATGCAGGCCACCTGCCCCAGGGTGAGTATAGCACTCACACCCATAATCCCAGCATTGGACCATGAATCAATCACCGACTCTAGAAGCCCACCTCCATGACTGAATGAAGCTTTCAGGGCACATCAAGACACAAACCATAACATTCTACCCTTGGCCCCGCAAAGACTCATGCACATACTTTATGTAAAAGGCATTTAGTTCATCTCTAGGAGTAATCAAAATCCTAACAGTTTTATCATTATTGAAGGGTCCAAGTTCAAAGTCTCCTTTGAGATTTAAGGCAAACTCTTAGTTTTGAGCTCCTGCACAAATGAAAAGAAAGTTAAATACTTCCAATATTCCAATGGCACAAGATAAACATTGCTATCCCCCAAAAGTCACGAACAGGAATATACAAAGGATTGGAACCAAAGCAAGTCCAAAATCCAGCAGGAAAAAAATTAAGTCTTTCAGTCCCATGTGGAACATCCAAAGCAATCTACAGTAAATTGTGAGCTCCAAAAGGCTTGTGTGAGTCTGCCCTTATGGCATTTTTGGTGGTTGTAACTTACAAGGTTTGTTTCTTAGGCTAACTCTGCTCAATCCTTGCACCTTTCTTAGATGATCTGTGTTCCTGGCTTTTACAAACTTCAGGGTTCTCCACTGCACTTTTGGCTTCACACTCACAGCTTCACACACTGCCCTCTCAGGGCTACAGTGTCTGGATTTATAGGCCTTTTTCTGAAATCTGGGTGGAAGCATTTTTAACCTCAGAACTTTTGCATTCTGCATGCACCTAAAACCAGTGCCATGTGGATGATGCTAAGGTCTGCCAGTAGCTAGAGCAGTAACCAGGTTTTGTTTTCTCTTGGTTGTAGGGGTCAAGTGCCTGAATTGGTGGGTGCCCTGAATCCAATTCTGAGGAAAGATTCTCTAGGCCAGTGTCATTCTGGAAATTGGCATGGCTGCCACCATTGTGGGACCTGGTGTGGCTGGAACATATTGTGATTGCCACCATTCATAGTGTGGCTGCTGCCATTCTGGAACATGGTGCTCTGTGGCTTTCTCTCAAAGCAATGTCTTTAACTTTTGCAGTTTTGAGGCTGCAAAGGATGAAGACTTGTTGCTTCTTGTGATACCTTCAGGCCATCTTTTCTATTCTCCTGTATTTTCTCAGCAATAGAGGTTTCCTCAGTTCTGTATTTGCAATCACAGCTTTACTGGAGCTTTCTTTCTGGCCAAAGTCACAAAATTTTAAAGCATTTTACTGGGCTCTGTGCTCTTAATTCTCAACATAAATCTGGCTAAAAGCCCCCAACAACAGCCATGCCACCACCTCAAAATTCAACTGCCTTGAAATTTCTTCTGACAGATTAATTAGTCTGCCACCATTAATCTTAGTCTCAAGCAAAATTTCTGGACACAAGCAAAATGCAGACAAACTTTCTGCCAAACCATAACACATCATGTGGACTTCAGCAGCCAGTGCAGTCCCTCCCTGCAGAAACCTCCCAAGCTTGGACTTTACCAGCAGAATTTCTATCAGCCTTCTGGTCTTCTGTGCTCTGATCAGAATCTCCAATGCAGAACAGCCTAAGTCATTGCAGTGCTGCTCTTTCAGCTAACATCTCTGAACCCTTCCAAACTCTTCCTACAAGCCCTTTCCAAAGGACCTTGAACTACTTAGTCAGATATAGTCACAGCAATGACCCCACTTCTCTGGTACCAATTTCGTTGCAGTCGGGGTTTTACTAGAGAAACAACTTAAAACAGGGCACATAATTCATGGAATTATTTTATAACAGTCACCCAAAGAGTCAAACATCAAAAGTACAGGAAAGTTCTCCACACATTAAAAATCCCACCAAAAATCCATCTGAAGGCCTAGATTCCACAGCAATATCCTGCATGAGCCCATCTGAAGACCTAGAGCCCATGACAATGTTTCATACAAGTCTGTTCATGAATCTGTGCTGGGAAGGCCCAAAGGTCAGTGGTGGAAGTCAGAAAATCTGTGCCAGCAGGATGAAGGATCTATGCTAGAAGAGCAGGTTGAGGGTTCTGCTCTGGAGCCAGGAAGGAACAATCAAAGTAAGGACCAGGGCTCCTCTGAATAGTACTGCAGGTATCCTCAGCAGTAATGAGGTCCGGAGCTCCTCCAATGATGAGAACAGCTGACTTCATATCAGGAAGCCAGCATGACAAGCTTCTCCTGGAGATTAAACAACCATCTTCCTCTCAAGAGCCAGGAAGCAATGATCGAAGTAAGGACCAAAGCTCCCCCAAAGTAAACCACAGCCATTCTCAGTGACAAGGTCTTGAGCTCCTCTGATGATGAGAACTGTCAAGTTCATATCAAGAAAGAAGTTCAACAAGCTCCTCCAGGAGAACCAACAAGACCCAGGAGAACCAACAATACTGCTTCTTCCTCTCCAGTTCACCTTTTAATGTTGGCAACAATCCTCAGGTGAACCATCTGCATACAGCACCACACTGATTCAGTTCAGCTGGAGTTACAAGTTGACCACCAGTTGTCAGTCCACCACAGAAAGCTTCCAAGACCAAGCGCACAATGTGTAATTTCTAGAAATACTCATTGACTAAGCATGTCACTGTAACATTTATTACAACAGTGAAAGAGCCTACCTATACCTTAGTACAGGAACAAGACCCAGATGAAGTCTGGAGGAGTCCTTGCTCAGGCTCCCTCTTTTCCTTTCTTCCTATGAGAGGTCACACAGGGCACACTGCAGCATCACTGCAGCCAGTCACATATGTTCTGTGTGTATATCCAGGGAATCCATTTGAGACTCAGATTTTAGGACTGGAGACTGCTCATGTAAGGATTCCCAATCTATACACTACCAAAATTCTACATTCCCAAAAGAATGCAGCTGTCTACCACTAATACATTGCATTTACAAAAAGTATAATCAGAAAAATAAAACCTTATCAAGGCATGTACAGAAGCCAGGCTCCCAGGTGTTGGGAAAAGGTCTTTCTAAAGGTTAAAGTGTTGGGGCATTCGGTTAACTCTTCCTGCACACTTCCTCTAACTCCAAATACTTATCATTGCCTGATGAGTGTATATCACTCCCTGTACCTCAGGTAATGCTCCTCCACTAAAGTTTCATAACCAGATGCCTATAAAGCATGATTATTAAAATGTCCCACAAAACTCTCAAATTCATCCTGTGCATATTTAAATTTTTCATCTTTGTGTCTGACTCTTCTCAGTGTCCTCCTGCCATCCATTACTTCAACAAGTGGCAACATCAACCAGTCAGTTACATAACAAGAAACTTGGCCAATATTGTAGGCAATTGTGTCTCTCATATCCAACCAGAGAAAATACAGTCTCTGAATCACATATATTCTGCCTTCTTAATTTGCATACATTCTGACTCCTTTACCTTATTTTCATTACATTATTCAGTTTTGTTCTATATTCTCTTTTCTCATCAGCTCTTGTCTCCTAATTCTAGTAGTTCTGTATATATTTTGCCTCAATTTAGATTGGACTCCTGCATATTCATTTCCTAAATTGATTACACCTTGGGCAAATTACTTAGCCTTTTGGAATATCATATTTCATATATGTAAGTGGAAATGCTAATAATCTGGCTTCATAAAATCATTTTCAGGCATAACTGAGGCAGTAAATACCTATTTGCTAGTTGACACAGTGAAATGTTTATAAACTAAATGTAAATAATCATGTGTACTATCTATTAATATTATTAAACATTCAAGTCCTTTAAAAATTAAAATATTTTAAGAGACAAATCTGATCATGTTAAATCACTAAAAATTATTAATGGTTCAACTACCCTCA
>RJWM01017415.1:13673-43245 GCA_004363535.1 Dasyprocta punctata | reverse complement strand
ATTTTGGGTGTCAGGTATTTTGTCTCAGCAACAAGTAAAAAGCAACCAAGGCACCCAGGAAGGGCCTGATAATTTTACTTTGATCTCTTCCAAATGCTGCATATTTCTGTTTGTGTTAGAGATATTTTCTCTACGACCTCTGTTTGGAAATTTTAGCCCTAGGTTCTTTAGCTTGATCCTTGCTGTATGATTGTAAGTTGGTCTTGGTATTTAAGAATTGTGAAGATTATCTCTTTCTTGTCTCTCACGGGGTGTATATGAATTGCTAATTGGATCCACTTTCCTAGATATGGGAGTCCTGATTGATCTAAGTATTTTAATCAAGGCTCCACTTATGAGTTTGTACTATGACTTAACCTTTGTAACTGTCACTTTCCATATTACCAAATGATAATGAAGCTGGTGTATTTTGACATTTGACAGTTTTTCATATTTCATGCCTCATTTTTAAGCTTTTACTGTGAGCAATCATGGTGGACTACAAAAATTCCCTAATTCTCTAACCTTCCATGTAATCATTCCTGTGCAAGGTTAGTTTGCACTTCTGTCCATAAACTCGTGACTTGTATTTTCCCACTACTTGAACTTAGACTGAGTCTAAGTGATTTACTTTGAGTAAACTGAATACTATGGCAAATGTGATGCTAAGAAAATTCTCAAGCCCAGATCTTCAGAGACATTTCGTACTTTACTTCTGTCTGTTTAGTGTTCTCCCTTCACCATGAAAGCAGATCCAGGATAAAATGCTGAAGGATGCACAATCACATGGAAGATAATTGATGTGGCTCAGCCAATATCATCCTGTGGACACCTGAGCACCACTGGGGGAAGGGAGTCCTCATGAAATCATATGCAACCTGTAGACTTATGAAAAACAACAGTTTGATAAGATGTTTATTATATAGAAGTAACTAGGGAACAAATGGATTTCTTAGTAATTTGAACTATCTCTTACTAGGAAACAAAAGTGACTTGATTTTACTTATCCTACAGAGAAATACTATTTCTACACCCATTGTTTATCAATTTGTGCTGATGTCAAGATTTGTATTTCTAAAAAGAAATGTTAAGAATTTGGAAACTTATTTCAAACTTGTTTTTTTTAGATTTATTATTATTTATTATTTTGCATTTTTTTTTACAAATTCTTCCTTTCAAAAATTATTATAGTACTAAGAGTTTTTTAAAAAAACCTTCTGCGATAAAGCAGGTCAATCATCCCTTTGCTCTACCTATAGCTTCCATCTCTTGCAGGCTGTGTATATGTGTCATCCATAGTGTATAGTGAACCAAAAGGTAGTCTGACTAACAGGACATGAAAGAATAATTGATAGTCTTTCAATATGGTTATGTCTATTTAAAATTGATTATAGGAGATATATATGCTATTACAATGGAAATATAACATCTTCAAAGTTACTGAATTGGTCAGCATTCCCAGTGCTGGTCCAAAACACTTTGCAGCTACAGTTTAGAGGAAGAGAGGTTTAATTTGGTGTATGGTTTGAAAGGTTTCAGTCCATGGTTAGCTGGTTCCGAGGCAGGAGCATCATGACTGAAAAGTGTGCTGTAGCAAATTTGCTTAGTTCATAGAGTACACGAAGGAGAATAGGGAAATAGCCCCATAACAGAAAGGGTCATGGACCAGATATATTACCCACCATCATGCCTTCATACCTCCCTCTGGCACACAGAAAAATGCACTTTATTTGCACTGTGGGGCTCCAAAGACAATAAAATTGGTAAGTTAATTTAACCATTATAGTCATTTTTGCCTTGAAACATAGCCAAAACTGAGTTAACATTTTGCAAGTTTTGAGGCTTACTGATGAATAATCAAAGCAATGTGTATGAGCTGTGTCTTAGTTACTTTTTACTGATTGCTGAGACAGAATACCTGACGCCCAAAATTAAGGAAGGAAAGGTTTATTTCTTACAGTTTCTTGGGAGTTTCAGTCCTTATTTAGTTGGCTCCAAGTAAGCACAGCGTGGCGGGGCTGCCATTCATGGTGGCCACAACCACAACTGCAAGGCGTGCTGGCGAGAGAGAGAGAGTGGAAGTGAGCAAGAGGAAGATCCGCCTCATTTACACTGTATGTCCGCTCCACCCCTGGGCGGGTGTAGCACTCACATTGCCTATCTCCACACTAGACAACAAACCAAACACAAGCAAGCCCCATCAAAAGTATATGAGGACTTGGGGGGACATAGCATACCCAATACAAGCTGTCTACATTTCGAAATACTATGATCAACATATTTTATTTAAATATTATTAAAAAGTCTATAAGGCAAACTAGGCATTCTTTATGACCTTTACATTATGTGAAAATGTTTTAGAAATATTAAAGTGGTAGACCTGGAATCCATTTCAACTGCTCTGACTTTCTATCCATTATTCTTTGCAATATGAGGAAAAATGGGGTAACATAACTTACCCAGATTGAGATACAATACTCATACAAGACAGACTATGGAAAGATACATACTGTACAAAGGTAACTATATGACTATACCAATTTGGAATAGACAGACATTGCTTTTGGAAAGGAAATGGGATTTAAAAAGACTTAAAATGTGTTATGTACATGTACCAATTTCCTAACAAGGAATGCAAATATTGTGTACTACACACATGAAGTGTATCAATAAATGAAAAAAATGCAAGTTATAAACTTTAAAAAATAGTACTTGAATTGAGATTTACAGAAAACAAGGTTAGCTCATGAGTGTAAAAATTAATCAGCATCATAGATATTAATGTAACCTACTAGACAAGATGATGCATGGATTAGAAAAAACGAGCCTTTTAATTCATATAGAAAAAGTTGATGATACACCTGGGACTTGCCTGGGCTTGCTCTGTGCTCTGAGGCTCTGAACTCCTCACAGCCAGATGCAAGGTCTGGGTGGTACTACACCCCAGGGTGCACTCCACCTAGCTGCCTGGATCCTGAAGGTCCCGACCCCCACCCACTAAGGTGGAGGATCCAGCAACACACTCCAGGAGTGTGTCCTCACTAGCTGCGCAGAGGATCAAGTTCTACCCAGTCCAGCGTTTCAGCACAATCCATCAAGGGAAGGCCTGGCCAGCCTCACAGGACACAGAGGTAGTATGCCCAGCCCAGCCCAGAGCCCCAGAGCTGCTCATCAGGGAATGACCAGCATAGCTGCAGAGCCTTAGAGAACTTGAGCTCTGCCCATCAGAGCACAAGGTGCATGCTCCGTTGTTTAGGGATGCAGCCCTGTGGCAGGGCCTAGAGGTTTCAAACCCACCCAAACAGGAGCAAGGCCCCAGCATTAAATGCCTGGGACTTGCCTAGGCTTGCCCCACACTCCAGAGGCTCTGAACTCCTCACAGTCAGACTCAAGGTCTTGGTGGTGCTACACTTTGGGGTGTGCTCTGTCTAGCTGCCTGAGTCCAGGAGATTCCAAATTCCACCCAGCCAGGCTCAAGGTCCAGTGACAAACACCAGAGCTGCATCTCTACTAGCCACCTGGGTCACAGGGGTTCTGAAAGCTACACAGCCAGGTTCTAGACCCTGGCAACAAGCTCCAGGGGTGTAACCCTGCTAGCAACAGGGAGGATACAAACTTTGTCCACCCAGCACCCCAGAGTAACCCAACAAAGTGCATCAGGGGAACACATGGACAGCCTCACAGACCACAGAACACAAGGATCCAGTGCCATAATCTGGGATGTGCCATGGCTAGCTAGGGGGATATTGGAGGATTGAAGCTCTACCCAGCATAGTGCTCCATTGCAATCCATCAGGAGGCTGCCTGCCCAGCCACACTAGTCCCAGAAGAAAATAACAACAAAAGACCAAAAGACAGTCTCAATTCCCCAGCCCACTGAGAGCAAACCCAAGAGACACTAAAATGGAAGACACAGGGAGTCACAAAACTGAACTTTCTGAAATGGTAGCAAATGAAGTAAAGAAAAAATTCCATGAAGCTACAGAGAAACTCAAACCAGAAATAAACTCTCGGCTAAAAATTGAAATGACAGTCATTATGAAAGAAATGTTCTGTTTATCAAAAGAAGATCGAAACAAAAAACTAGAAGAACATAAGAAAATGATGGAAACTTTGAATGAACAATATAAGACACAAATAGAATGCATGAAACACATTCAAAGGGAAAGTCAGGAAATAAAAAATTCCATGGAAAGTTGGCAAAACCGCTTGAATGAAGCTGAAGATAGAATCTCAGACCTCGAAGACAACATGGGAGCTTATGACCATGAAAGAAAAGATCTCTTAAAAATGACAAGAAACCAAGAAAGAACAATTCAAAATCTGCAAGATGATGCCACAAGAAATAACATAAGATAAAGGGGCATGAATGAAAAAGCAGGAGTCAATACAAATGACCTGCGAAGACTATTTGCAGAAATAATAACAGAATATTTTCCAAGCATGGGAAGAGAATCTGATATACAGGTAAGTGAGGCATGCAGAGCCCCAATTAACCAGAACCAAAACAAATCTTCACCCAGACATGTAATAATTAGAGTATCAGAAATGCAGCACAAGAACAAAATACTAAAAGCTGTCAGAGAAAAAAAAAAACAGATCACCTATGAAGTAAAGCCTATCAGATCATGGCAGACTTCTCAACACAAACCTTTAAGTCAGGAAGAGCTGGGAGTGAAATACTTCAAATCCTGAAAGAAAACAACTTTCAACCCAGATTGATGTACCCTGCAAAACTCTCCTTAAAAATTGATGGAGAAATAAGATACTTCCATGAAAAGAACAACTGAAGAAATGTATGACCACCAAACCAACACTACAAGGAGTACTAAAAGACACTCTAGAAAGAGACAAAGATAGCTACAATCTTAAGAACAACAGCAAAAGGAAACCACTAAGCAGGGCAAATAATTAAACAGAAAATGGAGAAAACTAACAACAGAAAGATATCATGACAGGGATGAGTCAGTACATATCACTTATATCAATCAATATAAATGGTCTCAATTCACCAATAAAAAAAAAAGGTAGACCAGCAGAGTGGGTTAAGAAATAAAATCCAACAATATGCTACGTACAAGAAACACATTTAACTCAAAAGGAAACTCACAGACTAAAAATCAAAGGCTAGAAAACAATACTCAATGCAACAAGAACCCAGAAAAGAGCAGGCGTAGCTATTAAGTTTGCAGACAATGCGAATTTCAAACCGAAAATGATCAAAAGAGATAAAGAAGGTCACTACATACTTGTTAGGGGAAAACTTCAAGAGAAAGAGATTTCAATCATAAATATATATGCACCAAATGTGTGAGTACTGAACTATGTAAGGCAATTCTTAATAGACATGAAAAACCAAATAAACAATAATACAAATATAACAGGGGACCTTAGTACTCCACTGTCACAGGCAGACAGATCAACCAAACAAAAAATCAGCAAAGAAATAACAGAACTGAATCAAACTTATGAACAAATGTACCTAATAGATGTGTACCAAGTGTTCCATACATCAACATCAGAATACACCTTCTTCTTAGCTGCACATGGGTCATTCTCTAAAATAGATCATATACTGGTCCACAAAACAAGGTTAAGTAAATGCAAACGAACTGAAATAATTCCATGCATATTGTCTGACCACAGCGCAGTAAAATTGGAAATGAATGACAAAAATACCTACAAGAACCACATAAATACATATATGGAAATTAAATAACATTCTCCTAAACAATCAATGGGTCACAGAAGAAATTAAAGAAGAAATTAAATAATATCTACAATTGAATGAAAATGCAAATACAAATTACTGGAACCTGTGGGACACAATGAAAATAGTCCTCAGAGGGAAATTTATAGCACTAAACACCCACATCATAAAATGGAAAGATCACACATAAACAACCTAATGAGGCACCTCAAACTTCTAGAAAAAGAAGAGCAATTCAAGACCAAAGCCCAAAGAAGGGAGGAAATTATCAAGATCAGAGCAAAAATTAATGTAATTGAAACTAAGAAAACAATTCAAAGAATTAATGAATCCAAGAGTTGGTTCTTTGAAAGAGTAAATAAAATTGATAAACCCCTAGCCAACCTTATCAAAAGGAGGAAAGAAAAAACTCAGATCCATGCAATAAGAAATGAAAAGTGTGAAATCACTACAGACCCTGTGGAAATACAGAAGATCATCAACACCTACTTCAAAAACCCTTTCTCACATAGATTCGATAACACAGAAGAAATGGACAGATTTCTAGAAACCTATGAATTACCAAAGCTGAGTCAAGAAGATGTAAAACTGCTGAATAACCCAATTGCAGCTAATGAAATTGAAAATGCAATTTGAAACTTAATAACAAAAAAAAGTCCAGGTCCTTTTGGATTCACTGCTGAATTCTACAAGATATTTGGGGAAGACTTAATGCGAACACTCCTCAAACTCTTTAATGAAATGGAAAGGGAAGTAAGTCTCCCTAACTCATTCCTGAAAACAAGTATTACCCTAATACCAAACCCAGAGAAAGACCCAACCAAAAAAGAAAATTATGGGCCAATCCCCCTAATAAAGATAGATGCTAAAATCCTCAATAAAATACTGGCAAGTAGAATACAGCAAGTTTTCAGGAAAATTATACAACATGGTCAAGTGGGATTCATCCTAGGAGTGCAGGGATGATTCAACATACACAAATCAATAAATGTAATACACCATATCAACAGGGCAAAGGACAAGAACCACATGATCATCTCAATAGAGGCAAAAAACTTTTGACAAAATCTAACACCCATTCATGATAAAAACCCTACAGAAAGTTGGAATAGACGGTCTCTACCTCAACCTGAGAAAAGTCATATATCATAAACCAACAGCCAACATCTTACTAAATGGAGAAAAACTGAAAGCTTTTACCCTAAAATCAGTAACAAGACAAGGATGTCCATTACTGCTGTTCGATATAGTTCTGGAAATATTAGCCAGAACATTTAGACAAGAGAAAGAAATAAAGGGAATAAGGATAGGAAAGGAAGAAGTAAAGCTATCATTATTTGCAGATGATATGATACCCTACATAGAAGACCCCCAAAAATCCATTAAAAGACTTGTAGATGTAATAATCAAATTTTGTAATGTAACTGGATATAAGGTCTACAGTCAAAAATCAATAACATTCCTGTACACAAACAACAAAGTCACTGACAGAGAAATAAGGGAAACCACACCCTTCACTATAGCATCCAAAAAATTAAAAACTTAGGAATCAATCTAACAATGGAAGTAAAATATCTATACAGTGAAAATTCCATTACTCTGAAAAAGGAAATCAAAGAGGATTTCAGAAAACAGGAAGATATTCTCTGTTCATGGATAGGAAGAATAAACATCATAAAAATGGCCATTCTCCCAAAATTGTTGTACAGATTTAATGCAATCCCAATCAAAATACCATTTGCGTACCTCACAGAGCTAGAGAAAGCATTCCTAAAATTTATCTGAACCAGAAGAAACTTAGAATAGCAAAGGTAATTCTGGGCAACAAAGGTAATGCAGGAGGCATCACAATCCCTGACTTGAAACTATACTACAAAGCTACTGTGATAAAATCAGCACGGTACTGGAGTCAAAACAGACCTGAAGATCAATGGAATAGATTAGAAGATACAGTAACAACTACAAACACACTTATCCACCCCATCTTTGATAAAATGGCCAAGCATGTACATTGGAAGAAAGATAGCCTCTTTAACAAATGGTGCTGGAAAAACTGGCTTTCTGTATGCTGTAAACTAAAACTAGATCCATGTCTATAAACATGTACTAAAATAAAGTCAAAATGGATCAAAGATATGAATATTAAAAGAGAGACACTAAACTTGCTAGAAGATAAAGTAGGTAAAAATCTTGGTGACATAGGAGTAGGCAGAGAGTTCATGAACAAAAATCAAACTGTCACGGAAACACTTCCCAGAATCAACAACTGGGATCTCATCTTATTAAAAAGTTTTTGCATGTCAAAGGAAATCTCCAACAGAATGAAAAGAAAACCCACCAACTGGGAAAATATCTTAGCCAATTGTCCATCAGACAAAGAACTTCTATCTAAAACATAGAAAGAATTAAAAGAAATCAGGCCCCTAAAATTCAAGGACCCAATCCAAAAATGGTCATCTGAGATGAATACAAACCTCTCAGAGAAACAAATCCAAATGACAAATAAATATATGAAAAAATGTTCAACATCAATGGTCATTCGGGAAATGCAAATTAAAACAACACTGAGGTTCCATCTCACTCCAGAAAGAATGGCCAAGATTAAAAACTCAAGCTACACCAAATGTTGCAGGGGCTGTGGGGAAAAAGGAACTCTTCTCCACCGTTGGTGGGAGTGTAGACTGGTGCAACCACTGTGAAAGCCAGTGTGGAGATTCCTCAGGAAGCTAGGATTGGAGATTCCATTTGACTCAGCTATCCAGCTTCTGGGAATTTTCCCAGATGAATTGAAAGCATCATACATAGTAATATTGTGCTCTCATGTTTATAGCAACCCAATTGTAATCGCCAAATCTTGGAAACAACCCAAGTGTCCATCAATCAAGGAATGGATAAAAAAGATGTGGTATTTTTATACAATGGAATATTACTCAGCTATCAAGCAAGATCGCATTGAGACTTTTATAAGTAAATGGACATGACTTGAGACCATAGTCATAAGTGAGATAAATCAAACCCACATGTGTAAATACCGTATTGTCTCCCCAGTGTAGGAAACTGAAAAAGTGTATATGATCCAAAATCTACATTAAATACTGTGTAACGGTAAAAAACTGTTCAAAGAGCAAAAGTAATTGGGAAACGGAAAATAAGGAAGGAAGGAAGGGAAAAGGAAAAAGACATAAATTTGTATATATGTATATGTAAGATAACTAAAATGACTATCCTGCTGAATGTATTAGTTATTGAGAAAGAATGGTCAATACTCATGATTAGATCAATTTTACATGTCTATATCTGTTAATGTAAACAACCATGTTGAAGGTAACAATACACAATATTGCAACCATTGATAAGTTCCTATTATCTTGTTTTGTAAGCCTATAATGTTACTGCTGTGGTTTTGCTGTTGTCATTTGTTTTTCTCTTTTGCTTTTGTCTTTCTTATATGTGTCTTATTTTCTCTTAAAAGAAAAAAAAAGAAAAAGCAATTGCTTAAATTCAGCAGCAATTTTAAAAAATAGCAAACTAAAATCCAAAAGATCTCTCTAAATCAAATAATGAAAAACTTGCACTGAAAGGAAGTGGAACAAAAAGATCAATCCCCCTGGAACTCCCCCTTCCTCCCTATAGTTATAACTTCTTGTCCTGGTACAGATAAGATTGTCAAATATGTCCTCTGAACATAGTTTAAGTAATCTCGTTCTCACAGGATTCTTAAGGCTCTGTCTTCTTTGAAGGCTAGATTATTAATTGCTTTGTTTTGCTTCTGTACCCTTGCTTGCCCTGCCCCACCCTCCAACTTCTAAAGCCAAGTGCCTTCAGCCAGTTGTAAAAAACTAGAATCTTTCCTTTGTTCTAACACCCAGCACTTTGTATATGAGCTCAGCTTTGTCGATGTGTATCTAAAATCCTGGAGATAAATCCACCTTTTTCCTCATTGGTCTCTCTGATTTCTTGGATTCTACAACAGAACATCATGTTGAATGATGAAATTTCAAATTTATGCTAGTTAAATCAAGAATATAACAAGTATATCTTCCTGTTATTGTGGTGTGTTCAGTACTAGGTCAAAATCTGCATGATCCTGATAAAAAAGCAACCTTTAAATTTTGTACCACAGGCTTCATTGGATTATGCAAGATACCCTACATAATAAAATTAATGCCATGACTAATCAGATGATTATTAATAAATCACATGAATGGAAAAAAAGTCAAAACATTTTATTTACAGACTCTATAACGCTTGTTTCTTAAGCAGCAAGTGTACGCCATTTTAGGTTTTTGTATCCACTGTTATGAACCACAGGCCAGTCTTCATTCACTTAGAAAAAAGAATTAGTCACCTTTGGGATTTCTTCTTGAAAACCATTTGTACTTTATTGATCTGAATTGTTTGAAATACAGTTCCTTGGTTTTACAACTACTAATTTTTATTAATCCTGTTCAAGACAGCTCCTATTGTGTAGGAAACCTTGATTTAGAAATCTGTCCCCACTTGAACTTTTTATCATGCATGTTTGTGTTCATCTTGTTTTCTTGCCACTCATTTGCTTCAACTTTGTTCAATAAAACCCAGTTCATATGTTTAAGAAGCATCCTCATCAGTGCCACAGCTGAGGTCCTTGTGAGGACTCTGCTTGCTATGCCGAACAATCCTATGAAATTTCAGAGTAGCTCATGCCTTTCTCACTGACATGAATTCATGTTACTACCAAATGACAAATGCCAGAGCCTGCTGTTCTCGAAATCGCCTTCACTGATTGAGAGACCTGACCTTCCATCTGAGATTGGAACCTGTTGTTGCCTCCCCACACAAGTAGATCTCTTCAGTATTCAAATACTATTATATACCTAGAGATAACACCTGGGGATACTTTGTATCAACCAGTGCATGGTAGTTATGTTTGTAAGCATATTATGCTCCTTTCTTTGTGCATGACATGCTGTACCTTTTATTCATTATTATTTAGAGAATATTGTTTTCCACATTTTCTATTTCAGTCACTAGTTTCAGGGACTCGATCTTAGCCACAGAACAGATTGGTCTGATGATATTGTTGAGTCACAGATATTGCAGTACACTTTGAATTGCCCATCCCGCTCATAGCCCTGGGAAAGTTATCTCATTGCACAGAATTTCAGTGTATCCCTTCAGGGTAAATTGTTTCCCCAATGTGTTGTTTGCACTTCTTTAAAAAAGTCCACCCTGTCCCCCCAATCACTCTCCCAGACAGCTCAGTTATACCATGGTTAAATATGAATTAGGCACATTGTTCAAATTCTGATCTCACAAAAAGTTCTTTTGCCACTTATTCAGTTTGCTAGTAATTGTATGCAATAATTTACAAGCAATAAAATGGGAAATAAATCTTAAAACCTTTAAAAGTAGAAAAAAATAAATGTTTCATCTAGTTACCTCTTTTAGGATAAAAATATCAAATATTAATAATAATAACTGATAGCTACAATTTTTGATAGGGCAGAACTAACATCTGAAAATTCAGATACTTTATAATAGAGTTCATTGTTGATAGTCTGAATTTTACTGAAGACATAGGATCCTTAAATGAGAGTTTTGTACTTTTTTTTTTTTTTAAAAAAAAGCTCATTAGAAATTTCGTACATTTTGCAGTACATGCTTCTATGTTTGGGGGTCCAAAGCACGAACTTTGGAAATAGATTCGAAGTTCTATTTTTGAAGCCTTTTTCTTTTTACTAACGCCATCATGGTAAACAATTAAATCACTTGATTTCTATGTTAGTTTTCTCTAAAATGGATATTATAATTTTATACAGAATTTCAATCAAGATTTAATAAGTTCATCAATTTTGAATAGACATCAACATATACAAAGCACCCAATGATCACTATTGTTTCTAGAATTTATTCAAATAATTTTTCCAAGCTTACTGAAATTGAGTTTTACTCTACTACCTGCATAAGATGAGATACACAAAGCTTTCCAGAAGCTAGGCTGCCTTCACCTATTCTTCTTTTCACTTCTCTGATTTAATTCCAATTAAACTCACAGAGATTTAATGTGAATACTATAAAATTTGGAATATTTTCTAGATGGATTCTGTGGATTAAAGGCGCTGTATGCATTTCATATGTGTAAAATTCAGTGGATAAAATACAGTCTTAATTCAGTAAGGAGAAATCCAGGGAACTCTCAAATTCTTAAAATAATTCTCATAGTTTGGACTTTTTGTGTCTGGGTAAAAATGGCAGCTCATAGCAGTGTCTAAATCAGCAATGAAGTTGACTAAAAGTCAAAGAGAATTATCATTAGACACATAATGAAACAGGGCTATTATCAAATTTTTCACACGTTTAATGTATCTGACAGGCTTACAAAAAGCAGGTGTCTCTCAAGATGGAATTGACATGGGTGACTGGGTGCGGCAAACTACCAGAGCATGAAAAGCGTACCTTTAAGAAAAGCTGAAATCGACCCCACTTATCAGCATCCAGCCCATGGAAGTGTGCTCTCTGGAGCTGGATTCCCTGGCTCAGAGATTGTGTTGGCTGTATTCAAAATGAAGACAAAGATCATGCACATCAATTTCAGTTAATTAGCTTTCTACATGACTTTCATTTCTGTTAAGTTGGCTAATTAACAACATGGTACCAAATCAACTTTCCTACTCCTCTCTCTGGGGTTTTCAGGCATTTCTTTTTCACCCTCACTAAAATCAGCTCTATTAACTTTACTTCTGCAATGATTCAGGCTGGAGGGTAGTTCCCCATTGAGATACAGTAGCTGTACTATTAATTTTGTTCTCTACTTTTCTCTCTCTGGGAAACAGGCTATTTAATTCACAAGATCACTCTGAGGCAGTGTTTATGTGGTTGAGCAGATTTATGTAGCGCCTGTATTGAACAACTGTGTATGCTGACTAGAAATTACAGTGATTCCACATATATGAATTTTAAATAAAAATTTCCAAAGCCTATTTAAGTAAAGAGGCCTTCCCATTAAGAAAATGAATACTATGTTGTGTTGCACGGTTTTGTTTTTTTTCTTAAAAATTGTGGTGATGTCTTCATAACACTTCACAGTTAAATGCATGAAATTCATTTTTATTTGTTGGGAGAATAGTGTAAATGATTGACAATAATGAATGCTCTAATGGTTTCTAAACAACCCTATTGAGAAACTTTTGAATTCCCAGGCTACACTCATGTTTATAATCAGTTGATTCAAGCAAGTTACATGTTTGTGATAGAAATTACTTTTCTCTCTCAGTTAATCCATTTGATTCGTAGTTCTGCAGTATCGTAAGTACATGTCCCATCTAGAGAGAGAGGGGAAACAAATGAGAGAACAATCAAGATTTGCTGTGTCCCTGTACAGAGCTCCACAATTAGTGTTATCAGTGTGTACTGCAAACACATAGTAATAAAAAAATTTTTACAAGAAAAATTGAAGTTTTTCATCTTGGAAAAATAGGTAATGTGAAGTGCATTGATCTGAAACTAGCATATTTCTCTTCAGCTGGATTTATCACACTGAATTGAAAAACTTTAGTAAAAGTTGGTTATTTTATCACAAAGCAACAGATTTGCCCAATAGACTATAAAGTTATTAATATTATTATTATTACTACATGTTTGCAGTACATAATGTTTACATTCCTTGTGTGGGGGTTGGCACACATAGGTAACACATTCTAAATTTTTCTTTCATCTTTTCTCCCACCCCTTCCTTCCCCATCCTTCCATCTCTTTTTGTCAAATTTTATTTTAAAGAGAAAAAAAAAACCCAAAATCTACCCAAAATCTAAAAACAAGAAAATAGGAGAGTAACAATGGCATCCTTCCATCTATTGTTTCGCTTCTTATGTGAGAGAGATCTAGCTTCCTACTTCTAACCCAAAATATAAATAAGAGACTACAAGTTTCAAGAGCTACCCTTGGTAGAGAAATGCTAATCATAGTCAAGATGCACATTAGTACTGCTAGGATATTGGAAAAATTAAGTTGCAAGGAAATTTTCAACCATAATTTACCTAAGTTTTTGTACATCATATACATATAAAATTAAAACTATTTTGCAAGTGTTAGTTTAACAAAGAGTTGCAGACAATCTTAAATAAGATGCAAATTTCATTGGATGCAAAAAGTCATAAAAAGAATGTCAGTTGTGCAAGTCTTAGAATGTGGCATTTGTCTGTTTAGGCCATATCAGTAGTTCCATAAAGAAAAACTCATTAAAAATATAGTGGTTATGCTTTATGTGGATGAAATTAAATACTTACTAGTAGCACACAGACTGACCTTAGATGGTGGTGGTGCTGTTTGAGGGGAAGATGATGTTGAAACAACTACATATAACAAACAATAGCTTTAGCATCTAAAATGTAGTTGGAAGTCAGAGCAAGTAATGGAATCTTAGTGTGAAAATATGTAGAGTATGTTAATTTGATAAAAATGAAGTTTTTTTATTGTTTTTTTTTTTTTTTATTCTGAGTCAGGAACCCCACGGAAGAGAACGATCTCAAATGGCGTTTAAACCAGGAGTACCTAGAATGCCAGTACTCTGACAGGGTGAGGAAGGAAGTTGAACCAAGCCTGGGCAACCCAGTGAGACCCCATCTCAAAATATAAACAAATAAACAACTCTGTATAAAGACCCTGGGATCAATTTCTTATACCAGGAATAAAAGGCATTTAATGAAATATATATTCTTTAATTTATTTTTCAGTATTGGGGATTTTTTCCATGAGTCTTCTACCACTGAGTTACATCCCCAGCCCTTTTTATTTTTGTTTTTTACTTTTTTGTAATTTGAGCAGGGTCTCTCTAAGTTGCACAGGCAGGATTCCAATTTATGATCCTCCTGACTCATCTACCTTAATTGCCAAGATTACAGGAGTATCTTGGGAAAGGCGGGCATCAGAACTCCTGCCTCTACCCTCTACATGGTCTATCAGGCGGTTTGGCAAAATGTAGGCCTTTCTCTGTATACAAAGACATTTTGTGATGTATTGATGGTTTCCTAATATGCTATTGGGACAGACTTTCACACCAACTGTTGTCTCTCTGCCATTCAGAGAAATTCAAATTCATCAGAATTAGTTTTGTGCCGTATTTTCATTTAAAGAATCAAATATAAGCCTGGCTCATAAACAATCCAAGAAATGCATTGAGATTTCTGTGCTTTCTGCTTAGGAAAGGTGAACAGCAGAGGGTAAACAGAATCGAGTTTGGTTTGAGCGGCACAGATGCAATTTCCTTTTCTTGAGGATAATATCTATTCAGAGCTGATGGCTTTTAAGAACGCAAACTGTTACCCAATTTCCTTCCTCCTCCAGCAGGTTTTTAAATGGTTAGCTGTGGGAAGCATTGTGAAGACGTGCTCTCAAATGATCTTACACCTCATGTGGCCATTTAATAAAACACATCCTGCCCACAATTGAGAAAGCAACATGAGAACCTTACTGCAAGTTGAATTCTGTAAGGATGTATGTTTCTGTGAATGCTTGTACATAGTCTTTGTCCCTGTGCTTGAGGTAGTTTTTCTTGTTTCTTCTAATTAAAGCAAACCATAGAGACAGGGAGAACATGATTATTTTACAAAGTGCATTTTATTGTAAGGAGTTGTGAACTTAATAATGAATTTCTAATTCCACTTATTAAGGCTTTTTCTGTAATGTTTTCTGGAAGAAAGTATAAAGAAGATACGACTACCAAATCTTCAATACACCTTTTATCTGATGACAAACCATTGCTAACAATGACGTATACAGATGATGTAAAATTCTTCAAATAACTTTAAGACACATTCTTTGTTAACTTCTGGCACCTATATGTCAAATATTTGTATACTAAAATAATAAATCTGTGTAATATCTTTACACACCTAGATTTGACTTTTCTAACTCATTCTACAATATAAAAAAAATCCTTCAACACTAATAAACTCCATGAAATTAGCTTCATTTTCATTTCTGTTTTTAAATTTGTTTCTCATCATGTCTGCAACACACTGAATACAAATATATCTAATATATATGGTGAAAACTCAAAATAGATTTGTTTACTAGACAAGAGAGTTAATCAACATTTGTGAAATGAAGGGGAAAGTTAAAAATACACAATGTCACCCATAAAAATCAGTAACAACAATGCATTGTCCTATCTTTGATGACTATCTCTCTTTCTCACGTGTTTCTATTTCTAGATTTCCTGTAATGATGGCCAATTCTTCTTCTCAACTTTCCATCTGTTGGAGCCATGAAAGAAGATACTATTTGTGATTATTTATACCAGGTCAGTTTTAAATTATTTGCCTCAGTAATCTATTAAAATTGCTTTTTCTCAACTGCAGCTACTCTAAGATTCTGTTTCCAATGTGCAGTATCTTCCTCATTGCCATCTATTATATAAAATAACAGGCTTATTTTGGCAAACAATGAAACATTTCTGTGAATATTTATGATAAAATATGCATTCAAAGAAGTAATGAAAGCACAATTTATGGCCTCAACCACACACTTGTCACAGGAAACCGATGAACTACTAAAAATTAAGTTATGACAACAGGTACACACTAGGATGACCCTAGGCAACCTGAAATGTGAAGTTACCCAGACTGAAACTAGGCTAAGGCAGTGAGAACTTGCTTATGGAGAAAAGCTTTTGGTTGTGGTTGGTGGTCCCTGGTGTATGAATTAATGTTCTTTTGCATGGAAGAATATTAGTGGAAATATTTGTGAATATGCTGTGATAAGAGTGTTTCAAAACCAAAAATGAAATTCTCTTACTTTTTTTTTTTTAACCTAATTCACTCACATTTGCCTTTTAGGCTGAACATCTTAAATCATCCTGCTATGGGGCACTTCTTCACAGCGCTGAGAAAACCTGCATCTTTATAACCGATAATTGTTTATGTTACCTCTCTTATATATATATATATCCTGAAGGCAGACACTATTCTTATTTTTCTTTTCACTGATGAGCTCTCAGCCCTCTTGACCTCTGATACAAAGTAGGTATTACATTTTTAACAAATGAGCAAGTGCATAGCTTTCTTTTATGTCACCCACACTTGTTAAGTTCTGCCAAAATCTTTCAGTGTGTGATGAAAATTAATTTTGAAAACAATGAACTACTTGGAGGATGATGTAGACTTGGAGTTCTTTCTCTTCTCCAGGTAGAAATGTTTTTTCTACCTGAGAATTATAGTTTCTCTAGCTTCTTAAAACCTTGCTTTCAGGCTTTTATTTTACTCATAGATTTTAGTTAACATAGAAAAAAAGAATAATAAGGAAGAGATGAAAAACAGATATTCAATACTTGGGTACTTAAAGAGTCTTTTTCTTCCTTTTATACTAGCAGCTTTTGGGTACTAATAACTACCATGGCAATTTAGAATAATTATAATATGAATATAAATGCCTTTTGACTATATTTACCCATTCACATATTGTGGACATAGAATTGCAGATGAAAGAAAATCATACTTTATTGCAATCAAATAATTCCCCAAATTACAATTTTTATTGTTTCTACTCATTTTGTCTGAGAAAATGATGCTGTGCAAAATGCCTAACATTCTGGAGTTGAAATTATCTATCATTAGAAATACTTAAAATAATTCAGGAAACAAAACCAAAAGGCCTATTGTTATCTATATATAAATGTAAGTTTTTGTTTTAAAATTTTGTATACAAATTAGAGCAGATTGGGCTGGAATGCATCCAAAGAACTCAAACCACAAAAATAAATTCTACACAGTTAATTTTAAATATATTTTAGGTGGTTTATAGTTTTGCCAGAGTCAGTACCCATAAGTGAATATTTTTAGCATTTCATTTCACTTTAGTTTGTTTCACTGAACACTGTCAGGCTTTGTTCTAGACTGGAGGAGTGAAAGGAGTAAAAAGTCAAGTACTTTAGATAAATGTACAAAAACCATGATTTATGACAAATCCTAAGTACGAGGAATTTACTATGTCTCTAATCTTCGGTTAAAATAATTATCTCTGAAAAGTTCTATTTTCAATTTAATTATATTATTTCCAGGATAAGTTAAGACATCAAGAAATTATCATCTATTGTCTTATAAGCACAGCTATTTAACCCAGAGACAAAAGAAAATCCTAGAAAATAAAGGAGGCCAACAAGGAAATACGGAGTTTGATGCCCACCAAATCTGGGGCATCAGAGGGACAAGTGTAGATGACACAGGACACAGACTAATTCAGGGGGCTTATTTTCTTTTAATTTAAGTGGAGAACCATCTGGTCTTCTGGCAGAAGATTTGAACAATTTTGTTGGCAGCAACAGGGTTATCCTGGAGTGAGCCTCCTAATGGATGTTTGGATTCACTTACACTGAGACATCATTATTCTGTGGTGTATTTCCTTTGTTTGTATGTATTTTCTATGTTGGCTACAAATATTGGAGCTTTGGAAATGCATTTTACAGCTGAAAAATCAGTAATGAGTCATATTTCATGGTTAGCTAATGTATTCCAGTTAACTGTAATCCTTAGTCCTAAAATAGACTACTTTTTATGTCCACGTATCTTCCAAAATTTTAACTTCCATATTCTCTCATAATACTATTTAGTATTTCCATGTTAATGATATTCTTTCTTCAACATTTTTAATGTAGGGTTAAAGCAAATCCTCATGAAATTTTCAGAAAAATATTAAGCTGAGGCTGCACAAACTCTTATGAATGACTGTTTCCTAGAAAATTACTGTCATTCTCATCATGATTATTTTATAATAAAAACAGGGATTTCTTATGTCTCTAGAGAGTACTAATTATTCTGCTAATTACAAGAAACTTATATGGAATATGGTAAGGCAATATTAAGAAAACTTTAAAAACTAACAAAGTTCTAAGCCAGTATTAAGATCTGTTAAGAAAAGAATAAATGATTAAAATGATTAATTAGTAGGAACTTGTTATAGGGCCCATTTCTGTACCTGTGTGTCTGGGGATAGACAGATATAAAGATAATGAACCTCACATAAGAGAATAAAATATGAGACTATAATGATAGTTAGAATTTATTTAAATTAATATACTCACTAATTCTCACTGACTTGTTGAGAAACATGGGAGATAACCCATTATCCATCTCTTATTTTTCATTTCTCCTCACAAGCAGATGTAACTACTTATTTTTTTCCAGATTATCTTTGCAAAATGAATTGGGACTAAATTTGGAAGATGGAAGGCATGTTTTTCTGAGGAAGAAGCTGACCTAGTTTTTGTTCAGTAAGATAACAATCATTTCTCTCATCATGAAAAACTTGAAATATGTCTGGTTGTAGCTGATTGCATACCCTTGGTCTTTCTACCCTGAAGGATTTTTATCTGTAATACAAATCCACCATATGTGTAGCCTCCATCTGGACCTCTCCACATTTCTCTAGGGCAAAAAGGTAGTGAGAGAAAGGAGGAATTACTGGTTCCATAGATAATTAAGTCCTTTGTCTCTGACCCAACAGTCTTTTGCCTTCTACTAGCAACCATGTAACCCTGTGAAATAATTTATTAGCTGACTGTTCCCAAACGTTGACACAGACTTGCAAGCAGGCTTTACTGTGGCAAACATTTTAACATGAGTGAACTAAGGCACAAAGAGCTTGTGTAGTTTTCCCAGGGTTATACAGATAACAAAGAGAAGATTTAGAATCAAATCCAGAACTTGGAAGGCTTTCAAACTTGTCTCTGTTGTGCCGAATGCATTAGTTCAGTTTTCTTAGGGCTATGCAATTGTTGATGAACTAAGTCTTTGCTTATCAAATAGTACTATATCTATGGAACTAACTTGGTCACGAAACTTCTTCATGTCCAAGTCTTAAAATACATTCCCAAGGGATGCCAAAACCAGATGTTCAACTTTGTTTTCTTAACCTTTGTCAATGTTGCTCTTCTGGCTTCTTGAACATCTTGCAAATAAAGGTCAGTACTTATTCTGCAATGATGCAGGGTAAAATATTATCAATTTTTCTTAGTACGTGTTTGCAATACACCATTATTATGCTTATTTGGGGAAAATGGTTCATGTATGCAGCACATCTTGATTTTTTTATGCCTTTATTTCACTTTTTACCCTATCCCCTTTCTTGGATCCCCTTTTCCAACTTTGAGAAGGCTGTCTTGTGTTTACTACCATTTCTCCTTTAGTTTTTTTTTCTTTTATTTATTTATTTAAGGTTTAGGTTTCTCATATGAGAGAATCCATGTGACACTTGTCTCTCTTGAGTATGACTTATTTCACTTAATATTAATATTATAATCTTGAGTTCCACTTATTTTATGCAAATGACATGATTTCATTCCTCTTTACAGCTGAGTGGAGTTCCATTGTGTATACACACATACACACACACACCATAAATTCTTTACTCATTTATCCATTGAGCATCTAGGCTATTTCCAAAGAGTTTAGCTATTATGCATTATGCTTCTATATTCCTCCAAAACATCCCACTACAATGACAAATCCTATTAGTTTTAAAAAGGAATTTGATTCCTTCCTGTAAACATCAATGCTTTCTTGCTATTGCAGTCTTTCTTTTTACAGTTTTTTTTTTTCCTGAAATACTTCATTCCATTACCCAAAGTTGCTCTCGATGCTATTCCACCTTCTACAGTGGACATTTATCTGTTTAGCCAGCCTAGAGTTGATACCCTTCTTTTTGTAATGACACAAACAAAATGTCTTTAATTTTCTTCTCACATGATTTGGATGAGCCTTCCTCCATGCTACTCTACCTGGATTCGGCCCATCACCCACAGCTTGCTGCTGAGATTACTGTCTTAGTTACTTTTCACTCATTGCCGAGACAAAATGCCTGACACCCAAAATTGGGGAAGAAAAGGTTTATTCTTACAGTTTCTTGGGAGTTTCAGTCCACACTTAGTTGGCTCCAAGTCAGCATGGTGTGGCAGGGCTGCCATTCATGGCAGCTGCAAGCTGCAAGGCTGGTGAGAGAGGGTGGAAACATGGAAGAGGAAGACCCATCTGCCTTACACTGTATCTCAGCTCCACCCCTAGGCAGGTGTAGCACTCACATCATCAATCCTGGCGCTAGACAATAAACTGATCACAAGCATGAGACTCAGCCCCACCAAAGCATATGAGGACTTGGGGGGACATAGCATATCACCCAATACAATTCCCATTCACCCTTTGAGTGGTGACTGGTTCAATGATACACATTCAGCAGTCAGAGGGAACGAGCATTAACCTTGAGGTGTCTGCTTGCATTGCTGGTAGAAACCAAACTTCCTTGAGTTTGCTAGATTCCCTAAGTGACCTGGGTCTGTAAGTGGACATTCTGGCACTAGGGAAATAAAGCTAACTTATATGACCAAGGACCAAAAGGTGTACAAAGCAAAATTCTCTGGGAATACTGGATTTAAGGATGCAATATTTAGCACTAAAAATAATTCTGGGTATTTATTTTCATGATATAATACTGTCTTTCTCACACTTTTTCCTTAAATTACATTAATATGTGCATTAATATTGGTAATAAATGTCATATTTTACACATTCTTAGTTTTCTGATTCCTAAAATTGTATAGCTTTACTTTATTTCTATTTTATCTTCAATTTAGAGTTTTATAGGCCTGTGACTTTTTAAATTATCAATTTTAATATTTCTTTAAGAACTTTTCTTCATGGTACAAGAAAACCAGCAAAATGTTTTTTTTTGTTTGTTTGTTTGTTTGTTTTTTTCCTGCACCAGGGATTGAACTCATAACCTTGCACCTGTGAGACAGGTGATTAAGCCACTCAGCCAAACTCCTGGCCTTCAAAATATTTTATTGTATTATCTGGCTACTAACTCAGCATAGTTTGGTGACTGCAGTTTACAGTATTACAGAAATATAAAAATAAACATGTGGGATGGTGAATTTATGGAAGAGTAATTCCTGACCAAATTATTAAAAAATGTGGTGAAGTCCTGTGCTAATTCAATGTTGAGCAAAATGTTTATTAAACAATATAATATGTAAATATTTGTAAAGTTCATTGCACTTAACACTATAATAAAATTTCATTTACAGCTGTTTCTCCTATTCAATCTAAAATGGAAGAAAATTATACTATCCTGTTTCTTATTTATCATATTTTTTTTTCTTCTAGCGGCCAGGGATACTTAGCTAGGAAATGTACTTATCATTTATCCTGAAAAAAATGCTCAAATTTGTAGCACATAATCTGCTTGAAGTTTCATTAAGACCATAATACATTGTTTAGAAATTGTGTTAGTTTTATGGAGACATAATACTTGTCCATCTTTACAGTGAACACCATGGTAATCGGTCCATATACACCATTTGTGATAATCAGGTCGGTGTATTCAGCACTTCTGCCTCTTTAAGCATTAGTCACTCTTATGTATTGGGAATTTTGTACTCTTCTTGCTATTTTCACATCTTTTACATTTTAACCAATAGTCACGGTACTAAATTGTAAAACAACACCCAGAATTGTTTGCTCCCATCTAACTGTGTTTTGGCACCCTTTATTGAACTTTTTGGGTTTTAAAATTTTTTATTCCTTTATTGAACTTCATGCCTCTCTCTCTCTCTCTCTGCTAACCTTATCAATCTCTAGTAACAGCTGTTCTACAGGCTCTTTGGCAAACGACATACTAGTTTTGACAAATGAGAGTATTCCGTCTTTGTCTGTTGGTGTTTGACTTAGTTTTGCTTATCAATGACTTCCAGTTTCATCTTTCTTGCTTCCAAAGACAGTTTCATTCTTACTTATGGCCGAATAGTATTTAACTATGTGCATGCATTACATTTTCTTTATCCACTCATCTGTTCATTTAAATGTGGGAATGCAAGTGATTTTTGGCATAACGATTACATATATCCAGGTACATAACTAGTGTATATACCTACATATACACCCAGTAATGTCATTATGAGTTTGAGTGGTATTTCTATTTCTAGATTTTTTAATAAGACTGTTTTCTCTTATGGCTATATTAATTTACACTCTAACCAACAGTCTATAGGAATTCTCCATTTCTACCCCCTTACCACTGTTTGTCATTTTTTGTCTTTTTCATAATGGTCATTCTAACAGGGATGAGATAATATCTCAATGTAGCTTTAAATTGTGTCTCCTTGATGATCAGTACAGTTGAGCAGCCACTTTGAATGTTTCATGTATTTTGGACATTATGTTTTTGTGAGATGAATGGTTTTTAAATATTTTTTCAGCCCTACAGATTGTATTTTAATTCTGTTGATGATTTCCTTTGCTCCACAGGTGTTTCTATTTTGATATAAACTTGTCTATTCTTACTGGCAGTGTCTAAAAGTTGCTGTCCATACAAATGTCTTGAAGTATTTTCCCATGTTTTCTACTAGTATTTTAATATTTTCAGCTATTGCACACATATCTTTTATCCATTTTATATCAATTTTCATATATCCTGACAGGAAGGGATCTAGTTTCATTCTTTTTCATGTATTCAGACAGATGGGACATGTACGACTAGGTTTATCAGCTCCATTTATTAGAGAGGTTTTCCTGTCTCTCCTCTATGCTCTTGGGATTCCTTTGTGAAAAATCAGTTGGTTGTGTCAACATGGGTTTATTTATGACTTGCCTATTTTCTTCCACTGGCCTGTTTGTCTGTTTTTATGACAGAATCATGCTGGTTGGTTACTATAATTTGTAGTGTATTTTGAAGTCAGGTGTTGTGCTATTTCTAGCTTTGTTGTTGCTGTTGATGTTATGTTTCAAATTGCCTTGAACATTTTGGGTTTTTTGTAGTTCCACATGAGCTTTAATGTTGTTATTTCTATTTCTGTGTTTAAATTTATTGATGTTTTGATGGAAATTGCATTACAATTTTAATTCTTCCAGTCCATAAACATGGGACATCTTTTAATTTCTTTGTAACTTCTATAGTTTCTTTTATCAGTGGTTATAGTTTTCATAGTAGACATTGCTCACTTCCTTGGCTGAATTTATTCCTAAATTGTTTTTTGTAGCTATGGTGAATAAGATCTTTTTCTTAATTTCTTTTTCAGGAAGTGCATTATTAGCAAGCATATTATTACTGCCTTTTATACAGCGATTGTTTTTATTCTGCAATTTCCCTGCATATATTTATAAGTTCTAACAACTTTTGATGGAGTATTGAAAATTTTCCATATTTAAATTAATGTTATCTGAAAAAATGAATGTTTTCACTTCCTTTTCAATTTGGATGTCCTTTGTCTTTTGTCTAATAATTCTTGCTATGGCCTCCAAAATCAGATTAAATAGGAGTGGAAAGAGTGGAAAGCCACATATATATATTTTTTGACACAGGTTGGTGATTGGGTTTGTGGCTTTAGTACTTCTGGTCCTGGACTTACAAGATATAGAATGTTTCTGGGTAATGTGGAAGTAACTCTGTTGAGGTCAGCATTTTTGGCATTGACAGCAGCAGTACTTAAACTTTAAGACATAGATTCCAGTTTGATCCTGTTTTTCAAGACAAGCTTCGGTGATTCTGAGGCTTTTTATACTAGCATCTGCAGTCCCAAGTACATGGGCTGGAAATACATTACTTAGTTCTTAGTAGATGAGTTCAAGTAGTACTGGTGGTTGAGACTTTTGGTAGCCACATTCCAGGAGCTGCAGGATGTACCTGGAATTTTTAGTTACAGATGGACAAATGCAGATGAAAATTCGGCTACAGCACAGTAACTATAGTCTCAAGGTTGCAGGCTAGGGAGCAGACTTCCTTCTTCACATATGGAAAGAACTGGCAGGACTCAGGCTCGTGATGAAGATAGCCTCTAGTCCTGAAGCTGCAGGATGTTAAGGGGGCTTCTGCTGCCCTGTGTTGTATACTTTGGCGCAAGACTTCTGGCAGGATTAGGGGCCAGGTGAATGTAGGCTAATGTCTGTCTAGTAATAGCTATTATTGCTTAGGTCCTTGAGGCTAGATGAGACCCAAAGAGAGTTCCTTTATTCATAAAGGAGTCACCCCAGCTCTCCAAACAAGATTTAAACCCCATAGGAACCATGGCATTCTCTTGACATTAGGACTGCTTGTCTACTCTCATGGTTGGAGTTTCCAGTACTTTCTTGTTTACCATCAGCTGTCTGTGTTGGCCTCCTTTGCTTCCCAGCTGGGATCAGGAGCTGAAGCTGCAGTTGACATTTTTCTTTCCTCTTGGTTGCCTTTCTGACTCTCTGTGCTTTTTAGGGTTCCAGTCAAGACTTCAGGAGTTCACCCTTAATGATTTTACTGTAAATGCCATTTTTTCTGTGTAGTCCTGGTTCAGCACTATGGCAATCACACACAAGGCAACTCTATTCAACCATCTTGCCTGTATTCTTTGTCTCTATACTTTCTTTGGCTTATGTTGCTCTTCTGTAGGATAGGAAAAAAGAGAGTACCACCTTCATTTAGCAGATGACAAAAATGAGTGAAATATTCAACTGAGATCTATTGGGAATCCAGACCTTGGTTTCATAGTCTACTATAACTGCTACACAAATGCAACATGTGTTCTGAATTGATAGATCAAATGGAAATATCCCCACATAAACATTATATCTAACTCCCTGGATATGTATTACTATATATTCGAAGAATACAGACTATGAAAGAATGAGAGTCTGCAGTGTTGGATTATATGATGGGAAATAAAAGGCAAAACATTCATTCACTTATTGAATCACCAAATATTCACCAAGAGTATTTTAAAACATGGCAGCCATTGACTTGGAATGATGTCTCATTGTAGTAGTATGCAAGCTGACTGTGTTTTTGTAGACAATCTTGTTTTATATTTCTCCACCAGTAATGAACCAGTTGAAAGAGGATCTATTCCTTCAGTTCTTCTGATATTGAGCCTAAATCAAGAGCTTGGTTAGCAAGTAAGTCAAAGGGAACATAAGAACTTTGAAGATGCACAGCACTATATTTTAGAATAAAATAAAACTGTAAAAAATTTTTGTTGAATGCAAGTAATATTGCAAGAAAAATTTAGACACATATAAACATCTTCAGCTTTGGTTTCTGGACAGTTGAACAACATGCTGTTCTCTCAGATGATAAATCTGTCTTATCTCAGCTTTTAAAGACTTGAAACTGTGAAGATTTTTGATTGTGAGCTAGGCACACTCTTTCTGCTTGATAATTAGCATAGGAAAGGAGGTAAGTTAACTATAGCAAGATATTCAACCAAAAATGTCATTTTTCAACTACGAAAAAAGACTTGCTACAACCTTAGGCACTCAACCTTCCAAAGGGTGCCAATTATGTTCACACTCCCTGCTGTGTTTTGAAAAGGAGAGGCACCAAAGGGACCAAAATTAAAACACTTAATTACTTTGTGTTTTAAATGCGAGCTATCTGTGGAAAACAGCAGGCCAATCTCCTTTCTAACCATTCAACAGAAGTCCCTTTGGTCCCCGGACAACTGCACTAATCATTTGAGTTTAAATACTTTCCAACTGCTTTGCTGTGTTCACACGACAGAAGTCTTTACCGTCTCTTAGAAAGGACTACACACTTGGTTCCTATTAACAACTTATCTGTTGAAGTGAATGAGTGAGAATTAAAGCTCCCTAGAGCGAGCTGATGAGCTTTCACATGGAGTAAATATTGTAACACATCTGGAAATTAAAGGCTAAGAGGAAAGGAAGTGAGTAAAGGAAAATTTCTAAAGGCACTTCTTGGGATTCACAGGATTGTCATTATAGTATGAAGTGTTTTTAGTGCAATCAAAATTGTATTTTATTAACAATGCTAACATTCTCCTATAGGACTGGGGTTACAGCTCAGCCTCACAGTGCCTGCCCAGAAAATGCAAGGTCCTGAGTTCGATTCCCATTACAAAAAAAAAAAAAAAAGCCTCCTATAATCTTGACCGTCTACTCATTCTCAGCAGAAAGTGCTTCTATAGTACTAGGCTATCTTTCAAAAAGCAGACTTAGAAAAAAGCTTCAAAAATTTTACACAGATGCAAAATTTTCAAGTCAGTTGCTTTTTATTCTTTTAGGATTTTTGCTTAAATTTAGAATATTTCTTTGTTTTCTGTCAAAAATAAGTGTTTAGACATCTAGTTTTACAGTTTTTCCATACATACAGCAATGTTTGAGTCACAAAATAGTCATTATCTCAGTTTTATCCACAAAGTCAGATAACCATTAGTTGGGGTCCCACAAATAATTAGTGCAGAATTAAAAATAGAACAGATATTGTTATTCTAGTCCAAGATTTTGCAATTAAAGTGTGTGACACTTGTACATTTGATTCTGTAGTCATTATAAAAATTATATAAGTGCAAATAAGTAACCTGTAATATTTGGGGTCTGGAGGGGAAGACTCCAGTTAGCTTGTCTTGATAGAATCTTACATGGAAGGTCATTTTTTTCTAATCAGAAATAATGTAACCTGAGAATCCCTTACTCAAAATACTTGAAACCAGCGTGTTTGAATTTGGAGGGGGTCATTGTTTTTAGATTTTGAAATAATGATATACACAAAATAAAGTGGAATACTTTAAAGATGGTTTCCAAGTTGAATAAGAAATCATTCATATTTCATGTACACTTTGTAGCCTAGCCTAAAGCTAATTTTAAACAATAGTTTTAGTGTACCTATATTTCGACTGCGACTCATCACTTGAAATCAGATGTGGAATTTTGTACTTAGGCTATTGTGTGGGCAATCAAGTATTTTAGGACTTCGCAGCATTTCAGAGTTTGAATTATCACATGCAGGATGATCAGCCTGATTTTGTATGAGTTGAGACATGTTCACCAATCATCATAAAGACAATAAACATATGATACAGTGGGAGAAGACAGGTTATTTGGGAACACAAGATAAAAATAGGATGGTGATTGAGTGTGGGGGATAATGTGCTTCCTAAAAATATTCACATTTACTTTCCTTTCTAAATTGTCTTTGATCATTGTAATTTGTGGTACAAAGGGTCAAAAACAAAGTGCCAAAAACACGGCACAAAGGTGAATAGATGTTTAATTTTTAGCAAAGAATTCTGAGATCTAATTAAGGAAACAAGATAGGCATCTGCTCGACCCTTTGACATCTTCAGATTTCAAGCAGTTCAACTCTTACTCCCACAGTCAAGCTAATTTTCACTAGAAGGAGTGATTTTGACATTTTCAAAGAGTCAGGTTAAACTTGTATAAGGGAAAAGGGTCCTGTTTTGTTCTTTTACTGACAGATTTGTCCTCTAAAATCAGATTGCTTAGGGTTCGTGGACTTGCTGGGTTATGACAGCATAATACACAGCAGGGGGTTCAGGACACAAGCACTGAGTCAGAAATGTGTTTGCTGCTCTCTCTGCTTCCATAGTACTAACTGGCTCTGTGATCTTTGGAAAAGTACTGATATATCTCTAAAACGTAGTTCTTTATTCTATGAAATTGAAATAATAACAGTAAATTTTAGATTGGTATCAGTAGTGGATCCAGATAATATGTGCTTGACTTTATTTTCAGGATCTGTGACTGATTTTTTTTTAAGAAATGATTTTTGTTTTTAAGAAAACTTTTTCGGAATTAGTTTAAGGAATTCGAGGACATCCTCCTGGATTAAATGGGTGGCATTTAAGTCGAATGCAAATACTATATCCTTATAAGTCGCAGAGGAAGAAGAGCAGACTATATGACCATGGAGGCAGTTATGGGAGCGATGTGGCTACAAGGAAGGGAGCACTTTGAAGCACCACAAATATGAAGAGTGAAGAATAGTTTCTCCCTTAAATCCTTTGAACAGACCTGCTGATACCTTGATATCAGACTTCTGGCTTCCAGCCTTTGGGAGAATATTGCTTAAGCTAATAAATTTTTGATCATTTGTTGTAGAAGTCACAGAGAAGTAATATAGCCTTAAATATATATTGTAAACTGTAAAGAATATTTTTAAAAAGTACCATTTCAACTGGGTGTGGTAGCGTACTCCTGTAATCCCAGCACTTGGGAGGCTGAGGCAAGAGAATACTTTGCAAGTTCAAGATCAGCCTGGGCTACCAAGGCCAGCTTGAACTGGACAGCAAGACCCTGTCTCAAAAACACCAAAAAAAAAAAAAAAAAAAAAAAGCCAGATGTGGTGGCGCACGCCTTTAATTCCAGCATTCGGGAGGCTGAGGTAGGAGGAACGTTGTGAGTTCAAGGCCAGCTTGGGCTACAAAGCAAGCACAAGGCTGGCCTGAGCTACATAGTACAACCCTGCCTCAAAAAACTAGGGCTGAGAATTTGGCTCAGTGGCTTAAACGCCCGTCTGGCAGGTGTGAGTTTGTGAGTTCAATCCCTGGTGCCAAAAAAAAAAAAAAAAAAAAAAAAAAAAAAAATATATATATATATATATATATATATATATATATAGTTTTGCCAAGTGTGAGAAATATAAGGTGGAGAACACAGTGCTAAAGGAATTGTTTACCTGGAGAAAAGATTTCCATTTATTTGTCATTTTCTTGTGCCAAATATTGCATGTTGTGTTATGCATTCATTGTATAATTTCTCCTGATTATAAAAAGTAAATTCTATGAGTTTTTTTAAACCAATAATGAGATAGAGACTCAAAAACATGCAAGACTTTCTACTAAACCTTAAAATTAGTGAGAATATCAAGATTCAAACTGATGTCCTTAAAACTCAAGAATCTCAGTGGAAAAAAATAAAAAAACATCTTCTCTTTTCTTCATGTTGTTTCTGCAAGGTACAGTGCACAAAAGTGATACTTTGGTTTTTAGGAAAACTAAGACGCAACAAGCAATTGCTTTTAATAGTTTTTCTACCTTAATATATTTTGGCACAATCAAAATGTGAAGAAATGAAACAAAAGTATAAACAAAAGTGAGTTAGAGTTTTCTTTTCTTTTTTTTTTTTTTTT
>RJWM01017415.1:0-13573 GCA_004363535.1 Dasyprocta punctata | reverse complement strand
AAAAGTGAGTTAGAAACTAAACTGATAAAATGTGAAGTTTAGAAAAATTTCCTGAACAAATTAATGTCTTGGTAGTCAAAGGAAGAAATTAGCTCCAGGAAAACAGTAGATGTGGGAATAGCTTTGACCCTAGAGCAGGCAGGATTAAGGATTGTGAGCTGCTGATGTACATGCCCATGACCCGGATGATGCCTCCCGAGACAGAAGCTGTGAATGTGATGGGCTGTCACTTTTGTGATTAGTGCCTGTTACATGGAAGAAGAAATGGAATTCTTGGATAAAATACCAACTGACTTTTAGTTAACTAAAGTCAATGGATTTCTAGTTAATCAGAAGAGTGATTAATCCTGGGCCTAATTAATCAGACAAAGTCCTTTCAATGTGCAACTGGGAACCCTCTGAGGTTAACATCTCCTCCCAGTCTTTGAGAAGCACTCATGTTGTGACTTGACCTATGTAAGGTCACAAACACCAGTTAGAAAGCAGTTTCATTAGTCCTATAGTGTTAGGCAGGCAGATTTTTGTCAACAAATTCAAATACGCTTGGAAGCAGTCTTTCCTAATGACATTTACTGAGATTAAAGCAGTTTAGATGAGAGATGAGACAGACCTTGAATGCAGGCTCGTGGGTCTCAGCGGAGGACCCAGTTAACACTGCCTGGACTTCTGCTGCACAGAAACAGTGAGATAGTATAAATGCAGCATTTTAAAACCAAGCATTGTTATTTGTAGTACAGCAACAGAAAATTATAAATATATATGTATATATTATGTATATTCATATATGTATATATTTATATATGCTTATATATATAAGTATCGCAAGCATAAAACACATAAAGGCACACACATGAACAGACACATATAACCAAGCACGCATAAACACACGGACTTAGGACATGTACCCTCTACAAACATGTACACATGTATACTAGTGCTTTATCTTTATAACATGTATTATCCCTTTTTTCAAGAAATCTGCCATATTTTTCATTTTTTTGCTTCTTGTTAGTATAAAAAGACATTTGTGACCAAATATACCCCTAAAGTTGTACAGCAATGTATGTTTAACATTTTTATTGCCTCATAAACTAGCATAGTGACTGTAATTTAATATGTAACTACTTCATTATTAATGGGAGAGATCATGCTGTTCCTGAAGTATTCTGAAATTTTCGTGATTCACAGTCATTATAGCCCAATAAATATGACATGGGTCAGATAGGAAAAGAAATGCCCTCATAATCTCTAAATGCATTAGGTGCACTTTGAACCATTTACTGTCACGATTGCAATGATATTATTGCAAAAGACGTGGCTTATAACTCGAAAGCAACTCTTTTTAGCACCATAAATGGTTACTCTTTTTTGTAAAGCTAACAGATTTAATGGTAAAGGTTGTACCTTGTTAATTTTACATTTTAATTTTCTCAACTCTAGAAGCAGAATACAGAATGATATAGTTTAAGAATAGATCAATGGTTAAAACTTCTGCATATAAATGAAATCCACAGTCTATTTATAACAGATATATTAATTTTTCAAGTTCAGTTTAAAATCCTTCTCTTCTTTTGATCAAATTAATATTCTGAAATATTTTTATATAATCAGTGTATGTATTGCTGAATAAAGGTGACAGGTTAGTTTCAATTTGGAAGTGCTGTTTAAACAGACAATTCACAAAGTAAAGAAACATGTAGGTAAACCATATGACTAAAATCAATGTAAATAAACTGAATCTTTTAGCAAATACATAAAGGATTGTTTAGTCACATTATTAAAAACCAAACAAGAATTTTCAAGGGAGAAAAACTGAAAGCTACCATTTATTTAATATCAAGCTAGATCATATTTTCAAAAGTCAGTTTTGTCATGAAAATAATGAAATAAAAAGAACGTGTCTAAAAAGTGCACATCAATGAACTTAAAATCTTATAAAATACACAAAATATGTGATTGATATAGTTTCATTTTTAACGGTATTATCTATAATGGAATGCACACAATTGTATTATATAAGCCAAATAGAGAGTTTTCTTTTTTTTTATATAAGCCAAATAGAAAGTAGAGAGACAATTGAATTTACAGTCAATGTAGAAAATACTCTTTGTTTTCATAGGACTTTTTGTGTTACGTAGGACATAATTCATCATATGCTTTGTCATTCTTTACATTAGATAACTGATGTAGAAAACATAGATCTGCATAAATTCAAAAATTCATGGTTATTATTTGCTGTATGATTTTGTGCTTAGCTCAGTTCTATATTCTCCAGCTTTGCTTATATTCATTTTTTCTCTTTTATTCATATAAAAATAATGCATGTTAACTGTGGAAAATATTTAAAATACAACATCAAAGAAAAAAATCACAAGGAGAAAAGCTAACTGCTTTAAATGACTACACTACAAAATTATATATATATATATATATATATAAAATGTTATATCAAAAATAATTCTTGGATATTTCTAGATAGTATCTCATAATTTGCTTAGATTTGTAGCATTTTGAAATATTCCTGCTTCTTTACTGAGATGTATTTAACTATCTAATATATATATAGATATCTTTAGCAATGATTCATTGTCTTTTTCCAAACTCTTTAAAGGAATTTGGCAATAGACTGAAAATAGAATTAGACCTCATGTATGTGTATAACCCAAGCACTTTTACTCCAGAATATTAAATTGTGGTGGTAAGAGGGATAATATATTCATGAACTTTAGTTTCATCTGTTTTTTTAACTGTTGTATCCATAAATTTGACTTATCTACACATAAGCAGAGAATACCACCCAAATGTGACTGTTTTCAATACAAAATTAGTCTTCTTTTCCTACCATTCCTTCTTTCCTTCTTTTTATCATTCTTCGTCTTCTCTCTTCGTGTGGTATTTCTTTTTCTTTTCTTTCCCTTATCGTTGAACATTTGTCACATGCAAAATATTTTACTGGACAGAAAAGTTGTAAATATTAGCAAGGCAGCTTATATCTGCCATCTCAAAGGTTGGAGTCACGGATTTTACTTTTTAAATCATAATTTGGTCATTGTTTTAGAATGTGGTCATTGTTATTCTCCAGATGGACAGAATGGTAAGGAAATGATTTTCAGGGCCCTTAGTAAAGTTGAGAACAAGGAGTTTTACTCAGGTGAGTGTTTCTACATGAACTGACATTCAAGATGAAATTAAGGAAGCATGAAAATTTAAGCAGTTAGTATTCCTACTCCACAAAAATGGAGTCAATTTTCCATCTCAATTTCTAACTCATTATATTGTTGGCCGCACTACACCCTCAGTACCCACTAAAATATCTAGACTACATATAGTGTTTAATAAATATTAGGTTAATTAGTTCACAAACAGTAAGAAAAATCTGATACATTTGTTTGTAACAATAAAAAACTCAATTTAAAAAACTACTAATGCATTATATTTGCACTGCTAATCTTAAGATTATTTTCTTAGCCGGGCGTGGTGGTGCACGCCTTTAATCCCAGCACTCGGGAGGCTGAGGTAGGCGGAGCGTTGTGAGTTCGAGGCCGGCTTGGGCTACAACGCGGCGCAAGCCGACCTGAGCTACATAGTGCGACCCTGCCTCAAAAAAACCAGGGCTGGGAGTTTGGCTCAGTGGCTTAAGCGCCTGCCCTGGCAGGCGCAAGGCTGTGAGTTCAATCCCCGGTGCCGCAAAAAAAAAAAAAAAAAAATTATTTTCTTTTTCTTATTGTTCAGTTTCTTGTCTTTATATTAATTTTAATTCTTCTGTTCTTATTGTTGGAATCAAAACAGTGTATACCTGATTTTAATTTTCTGACTTCATGTAGTTAATTAAAGTCTCAATACTTCCTCAGAGTTAAATATTTTTAAGGTATAATTTTATAAAACAATATAAATTAGTAAAATCTTCTGCCATTTACTTTTGTCATTTACTTTTGGCCACAGAATAATTATCCTAATGAGAGTCAAGAAAACTATAGGAACTACAAAAAAAATTGAGAATTAATTATCTTGAGTGCCGTTTAATGTAAACCTCCATATTCAATTCTATATACATATAAAATATGCATAAACTTATGCTACTTTTAGTAAAGATTATTTAGTTTAAAGAAGAAAAAAGACAACGTAAAACCTATACAATTTCGTTTGTTAATGTGAAGATATAGTACATATGAAGTTATTAGATTCATAAATTCACAAATGGAGAAAACAAATTAGAAAAGAAAAATGCTAATTGTTGTCAGGCACCATAGCAACAAGTCATCTAAAATGCCACTCGAAGTTATTGGACTATAGTTAAGAAAATGAGCTCCAAGGTCTAACTGCAAATTGAGATCTAACTGCAATGGGATCTCATAAATATTTTAATGCTGGAGATGAGTACTGAATATTTGTTTTTGTTAGCTTCTATTGGTCTAATACCTCATTACTTTGTTATTGCATTTTCAATTAACTAAAAATGTAATCTAAGAAAAAGAACACTAAAGCATGCCAAAGGAGAAAATGGTTCACAATTTAATAAATGCTTTCAAACATTATCTTTGAAGTCAAATTATTTTTGAGAACTTCAAAGGCAAAAATCTGTAGTTTGCAGAAATCTTCAAAATGAAGGCTACCAATCCATTTTTTTCCATATAACGGGCATATTTTACAAGAGAAACAAACATCCTTCTCAGGAAACAATCTATAATCCACATACACAAACACATGTACGCTAGAGTGATGCATTGTATGTTAGAGAAGTAAACCATAATGTATATTACACTTCTTTTTTAATAAAATGCTTGACCAAATTGCAACATTTTCAGGAAGGGATTTTCTTTGCATTCACAAAATAGATCAATTTTACTTTTGTGCTCTTATAATTTAAGTGATCCATAATAACTACAATAGTTTAAGGCACTGAAATGCAATAGCTTAATTTAAGACTGAGTTACTACATTACCAGGAAAGGGTTATTAAATACAATGTAGAAATCATCATATAAAAATAGCGTTCCTAACATCCCTCACTTCTATATTTGAGCACCAAATATGCTCACCTTTATTCTTATATACTGCAAGGAAAATAAAGAGGAAAAGGTGGTATTAAAAATAGATGTTCAAAAATTAAATTGGTATAATTCCTGAGATTATTCACTTTCAAATACATTTTCATAAATGTCTCAAAAGGAGAAAAGAAATGGGGCTGCAATGCTCTAAGTGAATGCGTATCTCTAGCATAGCCACATGAATACTGCCGCAGACATCATGGAGGAGGGACAGCCGTGTCACTTCAAGGTTTGGAATCTGTTTACTGACAGCGAAGGAGAAAGAAAGGGGGATGATAAAGCACAGCTTCTAACTGATCTGGCTGCCTTGTGGTCTGACTATCCCCTAACCAAAAGTGCAAAGCTTTGGTGGTTTCACTGGGATAAAAGAACAACTTAATTCTACTTGTGCTAGGACTCTCAACCTCTACCTAGCAAAATAATGTTGATTATTGTGGAGGTAGTTTGAGATGTACAACTCTCAATAGAAAAGCTAAAACAACAATGTTAGCATTCCACAGTGTGCTTAAATGTACAATATTGAAAAAAAAACAGCTGTGGGTTTTCTATTGATAACTTTTATCAGGCTAATAAAATGGCATCAAGTTTGGTAAAACTAAAGGAAAATCATCTTTTTCAGAGAACATATTATTCTCTTTGTATGTAAAATAAAGTAAAATCTACTATGATCATGGTAAAGGAGTTCAGCCTATTCAGAATTTAAAAAATTTAATTGCATTTTTGCACATATCACTAGAAGTGGAAATTTTAAAATTACCATTAAAATAACATCAAAGATATGAAATACTTAATAAGAAATATGTTAAAATATGTAAGAGATTTGTACACTAAAAGTACAAAGAATTGGCAATAGAAAATTTAAAAGATTTAAGTAAAAACAAACAACTTAATGTTGAACCTCAAGCTTCTAGAAAAAGAAGAGCAAGTCAAGCCCAAAGCTCATACGAGGGAGGAAATTATATAGATCATAGCAGAAAGTAATGCAATGGAAACTAAGAAAATCATACAAAAAAATCAATGAATCAAAGAGTTGGTTCTTTGAAAGATTAAATAAAATTGACAAATCCTTAGCCAACCTTATCAAAAAAAGGAAAGAAAAGACTAAATTCAGCCAATTAGGAATGAAAATGGTAAAATCACAACAGATCCTACATTAATCTGGATCATCTATACCTACTTCAAGAAACTGTATTCTAATAGATGGAAAATGCAGAAGAAATGGAAAGATTACTAGATACATATGAATTACAAAAGCTGGATCAAGCAGATGTAAAAATTATAAACAAACCACTATCAGTAAATCAAATTGAAGATGTAATGAAAACCTCCCAACAAAGAAAAGCCCAGGCCCTAATGGATTCACTTTTGAATTCAACAAGAAATTTAGGGAAGACCTAATAGCACTTCTTCTCAAACTGAAAGGGAAGCAACTCCCAAATTCATTCCTGGAAGCAAGCTTCACCCTGATACCAAAACCAGAGAAGAACCCAACCAAGTAAGAAAACTACAGGCCAATTTCCCTAATGAACATAGATGTAAAAATTCTGGCAAACAGAATGCAATAAATCTTTAGGAAGATTATGCATCATGACCAAGTAGAATTCATCCCAGGGATTCAGGGACGGTCCAACATCTGTAAATAAGTAAGTATAATACACCACGTTAGCAGAGCCAAGGACAAAAACCGTGTAATCATCTCAATAGATGCAGAGAAAGCATTTGATAAAGTCCAACATCCATTCATGGTAAAAACGCTACAGAAAATTGGAATAGAGGGTCTTTATCACAATCTGATAAAAGACATCATGACAAACTAACAGCCAACATCATACTTAATAGATACAAGCGATATCTTATTTATGGATTGCAAGGCCAAATATTATTAAAATATAAATTCTCCAAAAAGTAAATTATAGATTCAACATGCAAATTCAATGTAATTAACAGAAAATTTGTCTACTATAAATTCACAAATTATTTTAAAACACATTAAAATATAGCAAACCTAGAATATCCAAAAGAACTAAAAAGAGTGGATTAAATTCAACAATGAATATTGTTTAACTCTCAGTCATTACAGAATTATATTAAACAAGATGATTTGGTATTGAGATAAAACTCAAAAATAATATGAAGTACAGTATATAGTTCAGAAATAGATTTAGAGAAATTTGGAAACTATGTTTTACAGGAGTGACAGAGTTGGTTAAGGACTTAGCCATGATTTCTCTTATTTGAGAAATCCAAAGTGTAAATAACTTAGGAATAAAATAAAAATTAGATGGGAAACAGGAATGTAGAGATGGGAAGGGTATTTGAGGATGGTGTGAAATGGGACGGAGAGGAGAGGAAGGAGCAGTAAAGAGGATCAAGATGATACATACGGATTCCACTTGATGACTGTCTTCATTATGTATTGTAACATATACTGAAAAAAGTGGAAAAATTTAAAAATCCATACTTTTTAAAATATATATGGTTGCCATCACTGGGGTGGGGGAACTATATGCAAGGGTAATTAAATGGAAAAGATTTTCTTTTAATGACAATCAAACCATTGGAAATCCTTATGCCAAATAATGCTGAACTTCAAATTATAATTAATAGAGTCTTCAAACATGAATTTAAAATACTTGATAGATTTAAAGCCTAAAATTGCTGGGACGCTAAGATAGGAAGGTGACAAGTTTGAGCACTGCCTACATAAATTAGGGTTTAGTAAGACCCTGCTTCAAGACCGCAAAAAAATTAAAAATGAGTTTGGACTGTAGGTCAGTAAGACTTCAGTGTGAAATCCTTGGGCTTAATACCAGGTACAGGCAAAAAAATCTTACCAGAGGACACAATAATACCCTATGTGTGAATTAGCATTCTCCATTAGACTGTATCTGGCTATTTGTGGGGTTCAGAGATATTTTCCAGACTCTGATTTGTAAAAAAGTTAGTAGTATTTTGAAGTCTTATATCAAAGTTGTTTAGCAGTGGGGAAAATTTTAGAACAAATGGAAAGAATATGATATATGGAATTTGAGTGTTATACAGTTTGAGTGTTGATCGCCGCTCCTTCCTAATTTCCTCAGCATTCTTACATAACTATGCTGAGCAACACAATCTTTATCTGAAAAATGAGGCAACACTAATTTTTATTTCCTCTGACTATTAAATTTAAAAAATTATACACATTTTTGCCCTAGAGAATCAGTCTAATTGTTCTGTCTTTAGACTTGAACTTTAGAACTTTTAAAATAATCTCTAAAACTGATTCACATTGCAACCAGAATAGAGAAACTCTGAGTAAGTTAATTAGATGAGGCAGAAAATTGCTAATCCATTCATTATGCTTCAGACTCAGTGTTAAAAAGCTTGGTCTTTCTGTTGCTTAACTAATATTTAAAGTTAGAAAAAAATTCATGGCCTGCTTTTCTTGATTAGGCATTGTAGGTTAAGACTATTAAACATTAACATAGAATTACAGCAATGATGACTTTAACTTTCGTTGTAGTCAGGAGTTACATGGAGAACAACTGCATACAGGATACAGTGTTTGTAATACTAATTTATAATAACCACCCAGACTTAAACACAAGAAAGTGCAGGAAAATCTGTCCACAACACTAAGACCCAGGATATATAGCTGAGGGCCTGGATCCCACAACAATATCCTGCAAGAGTCCAGCTAGAGACCCAAATGCATGACAATGCCTCCCACAAATCCAACTGGATATCTAAGAGCCCACAATAAGGACTCATGCCAATCTGTTTACAGTTCTGCTGGGAAGGCCAAAGGTCAGCAGTGGAACTAGAAAGTCTATGCCAGCGGGGTGAAGGAGCTGTGCAGTGGGTTGAGGGTTCTACACAGGAGCAGAGAAGCCACACTCAAAAGAAGAAGGGGGGCTGCCCTGAAGAGTATCACAGCCATCCCCAATGGCAACGAGGTCCTGCGCTCCTCCAATGATGAGAACAGTCAAGCACGGGTCAGGAAGCCCAGCGTGACAAGCTTCTCCAGCACACAGCTTATCCTCCGGAGCCAGGAAGTGATGCACAATGTGAGGAACAGAGCTCCCGCAAGGCAAACCACATCCACTCTCATTGATGAGGTCCCGAGCTCCTCCAATGATAATGGCCGAATCCATTTTGGGGAAGCCAGCATGACAAGCTCCTCTGGGAGAACCATCTGCTTGAACAGCAAGTCTTGAAAGAATCCACAATGCCTCGCTCTTCTCCAAGTCTCTATTTATGCTGGTAACTTTCTTCAGGTGGACCACCTTAACTCAATACCAGCTGAATTAATTCAGCTGGTGCTAAGTTGGCCACCAGTTTTTAGTCCATAACAACTTTATTTTTTCATTTTATTTTCCTCACTTTTTAAATGGTTCTATGGTGTCCATCCCCAAATATACTTTTCAGATTTTACTAGTAGTTATTTTTCCAAATCCTTCCCTTATTGTTAAATTTAGATCTAGAAAGTCCCCCCAAAGGCTCATGTCTTCATAAGTGAGACTTTTGGAAGGTGATTGAATCATGAAGCTATTATACTCATAGGTGGATGAATCCACTGTTGAGTTCTTAGCTGAATGTGCTGTTAAGAATTGGAACCTGGTGAAAAAAACAGGTAAGTGTGGGCATGACCTGGAAGGCCACATCTCACTCCCTGTGTCCTCCCTTCTCTCTCTGCTTCTTGGCCACCTTAACATGCAAAGGCTTCTTCCTCTATAACCTTCTGACTTGGCAACCTACCTTGGAGGCAACTGACCATGAACTACAACTTCTAGAAACTGTGAGCCCAAATAAACCTCTCCTTTTAGTTTAGGGTTTTGAGCGTCTTGTCCCAACAATAAGAAAATGACAAAGACATTCTTTGTGTATTATGGTATAAAATTTTCCATTACATTTTCTACATAATTCTTCCTTAATACCTTAAAATTGCTTACATCATGGACAGATAGTGTTTTACAACCCTAAAGGATATTTCCCCTCTGCTTAATTGTCCTAAATTATTTTAAAGGTACTTTCAAATTTCCTCAATCCATCACACCTGATACTGTTAGTTCTGTGATCTTTCTCCCTATCTCATCACTTTGACTTATCTTTTCATTCCACTTTTTTTTTATAAAATTATATCTTATATCATGTTGGATGCTGTGATATTTTTGAAATATTATTTCTTCCAATAATATTTACATTTTTATTTAGATAGATTTTGTACTTCATGTGGTTTGTACCCAAAGAAAACAACAATCAGAACAATAACTAACAAGCTCAGAATTGCAAAATATTTCTTGATAAATCTTAGTCTTTTATGTCTATTTAAATGTTAAAGTGAGATTAGTGTGCAGATTGAATTATATATTTTCAGCTATATTACATGAATTTATATTTTCTACTAATTAAATATAAAATATTGGAGTAAAACCATTTTTTTCCCAAATTTGTGCCCAGTTTGGAGAGGTGGGTAGTGCAGCAATTACTGATTGAACCAGCACCCTTTGGTTCCTCTGCAGTTCTGCATTCAATTAGAGAGTGCATTTTGCAAAACCTGATGCTCTGGTTTGTGTCTGCACATCCACCTGAAGCCTCATAAGTCATGCGGACAGGCTTCTAAAATTTGTGATTGATTCATGGTCCAATGCTGGGATTATGGGTGTGATTGTTACACCCATTCTAGAGTGGGTGGCCTACATACGATATAAGGAACAGAAAGAGTCTGTTCTCTGCACTTCTCCCTTTTTTGCTCTTGTTTCTTTTTCTGTTTTCCAATGCCATGAACTGTTACCCTCTGCTAAGTGCCACTCTGACTTGGACCTAGCTGATTATGGACTGAAACATCTACAAACTGTGAACTAAATAAAATTTTCTTTCCTTAGTTTTGGGCATTGTGTATTTTGTTCCAACAATGAGAGAAGAGTAACAAACACAAAATTTGGTACCAGGAGTGGGGTTTTTGCTGTGACTAAACCTGATCATGTGGTCCTGCAGCCTTTGTGAATGACTTGTGAGAAAAGACTGGAAAGATTTTGAGATGTCTCCTGAAAGAGTAGAGCTGAAACGCCTTACACTGTCTTGTATGGGAGATTCTGGTCAGAGTGCAGAATACCAGAGGGCTGATAGAAATCCTGCCAGTAAAGACCAGACTTAGGAGGTTTCTGCTGGGACAAAGGACTGTATTGAGAATTGGACTCCAGATGATGTGTGTTATGGCTTGGCAGAAAATGTGTCTGCCTTTTGTTCATGTCAAAACTACCTGAGACTAATATTAAGGGCAGTGGACTAATTAATCTTTCAGAAAAAATATTCAAGGCAGTCAAATGTTGAGGCTGTGACATGGCTATTTTTGGGGGCTTTTAGCCAGATTAATGTTGCAAATCAAGAGTAAAAATCCCAGCAGAATGATTTAAAATGTGAGTTTGACCAGAAAGGAAGCTCCAAAAAAGCTGTGGACTGCAAAGATAGAGCTGAGGAGAGTTCAGTTGCTGAGAAGGAACAGTAGAGTATAAAAGATGGCCTGAGGGCATCAGAAGAAGTAGCAAGTGTCCACCCTATGCAGCCTCAAAACTACAAAAGTGAAAGACTTTACTTTGGGTAGAAGGTTTCAGGGCAACATGTTTCAGAATGGCAGCAGTCACATTATGTTCCAGAATGGTGTCAGCAGCTGCACCAGTTTCCAAAATGCCAGAAGTTGCACGAAACTCCAGAATGGCAGAAACTTAGAGAATTTTTTACTTGGAACTGGATTCAGAGTGCCCAGCAACTGAGGCACTCCAACCCTACAGCCAAGAGAGAGGAAAGCCTGGCTGCCACTCCAGCTGGCAGCAGACCTTGGCATCATCCCTGTGACTTTGGATTTAGGTGCATGAAGAATGAAAGTGAGTTGGCTTCCACCTAGATTTATGAAGTTGAGAAGGCTTCCACCTAGATTTTAGAGGACCTGGGAGGTGAGGCAGAGTGTCCCTGACAAGGCAGTGTGTGAGGACAAAAATACAGTGGAGGCACCTGAAGTTTAGAGAAACCAGGGATGTGGACCACCTAAGAAAAACTTCAAGAATTGAGTAGAGTGAGCTTTGGAGAGAAGCCATGGGAGCTACATCCACCAGAAGTACCATAGGGACAGAATCATGCAAGTCTTTTGGAGTGCACAACTTACCACAGATTGCTTTGGATTTTCCACATGAAACTACATCACTTAATATTTACCTGCTAGATTTTGGACTTGTTTTCGTTCCAATGACTTGTATCCCCCTGTTTGTACCCATTGAAGTGGTAATGTTTGTTTTGTGTCATTGTATTCTCGAAGTGTTTGACTTTCTTTTCATTTGTACAGGGCTCACAGCTAAGAGTTAGCCTTAAATCTCAGAGGGGACTTTTGACTTGGACTTTTCAGCAATGCTGAAACTTTTAGGACTTGGCAACTTGTAGAGATGGACTAAATATGTTTTGCATAAGGAATGTGCATGAGTTTTTGGGGGACCAGGAGACAAATGTTATGGTTTGTGTCTGGATATCCCCTTAAAGCTTCATGCAGTCACAGGGTCAGGATTCTAGAATTTGTGATTGATTCATGGCCCAGTGCTGGGATTATGAGTGCGAATGCTATATCCACCCCCCCATAGGGGTACACAATATAAGGGACAGAAAGTTTCTTCTTTCTGCACTCCTCTCTTTTTTGCTCTTGCTTCTTTTGCTGTTTTCCACCAACATGAACTGTTGTCTTCTGTATTGGTTTGTCTTGTGTCCCCCCGCCCCTCAAGACCTTATATAATTTGGATGGGGCTGAGTCTGGCATCTGTGATTGGTTTCTTTTCTAGTGCTGGGATTCACGATGTGAGTGTTGCACTTGCCCAGGGGTGGAGCTGACATACAGAGTAAGGTGTGTGGGGGGGATGGGTCTCTCTCTTGCTCTTGCACTCTCTTTCATCAGCACACCTTGTTGTTTGGTGTCCACCATGAATGGCTGCCCCTCCACACCATGCTGCCTTAGAGCCAACTGAGTATGGACTGAAACCCCCAAGAAACGGTAAGAAATAAACCTTTCCTTCCCTAATTCTGGGCATCAGTAATTTTGTCTCAGCAATGAGTGAAAACTAAATAAGACAACCTCTGCCATGTGCCACTCTGCCTTGGACCATGCTGATAATGGACCAAAAACTCCATAGATTGAGCTAAGTAAACCTGTCCTTCCTTAATTTTAAGCAACAGTTATTTTGTCTCAACAATGAGAGAAAAGTAGCAAACACACCTCATATCTTTTCCAAACTAAATGCATGCAGCATAAACAATTCCTATGTCAACTCTGCTATGGTTTATACATTGTGTCAACTTGAGAAGTCTAACAGCTTAATTAAGTAAGGCAGCAGTTCTACATCCTGGGGTGTAGAGCATAAGCATTTACCTGGCCATTGTGTCAATTTGAGAAGGCCAAAAGTTTAGTTGAGAGACTCAGCAGGGAGCCAGGGTTCTTACTTTGTAAACATCCTCAGCCTGTGCAAAGGAAGGCAAGGATGTTTGTGATGCTACACCCACCCTGGGGGG
>RJWM01017414.1:14918-43260 GCA_004363535.1 Dasyprocta punctata | reverse complement strand
ATAGCAACACCCTGTCTCAAAAAGACAAAAAAAAAAAAAGGCATGAATACCCCTCAAAATACTCCTCCTCACTTTGAACACATTTACCCTGTTGTTCTTGCCACTTTCTGCAGCAATTCTGCAAGTTCTCTTTCCTGAGTGTCTCTCCAAGGTGTCAGGGTCAATACGCTGCTGCTGGGCACCGTCCCATAGAAACACAAGCTCCAGAAAGCAGTAAGATGTGTCCTCATTCACTGGAATGGGAACTGTGCAACATCTGTGCTTCGCCAAAGCCAAACGACCTTGAAAGGTGAACATTTTGAATCAGTTCAGGATATCAAGGCAGTCACAACAGCACAACTAAAGACTCGAAAGAAGACTTCAGATCTGGTTCAGAACATGGCAAGAACGATGGGATAAGTGTGTTGAAAGCAAGGGGGAGCATCTTGAGGGAGATTAATGGCAGTGTGTCTTTTACTGGACTAATTTTTTTTTTTTTGACACCGGGGATTGAACTCACAAAGTCACACCTGCCAGACAGGTTCTTAAGCCACTGAGCCAAACTCCCTGCCCCAATTTTTTGAGGCAGGGTCACACTATGTAGCCCAAGCCAGCCTCAAACTCACAACACTCCTCCTACCTCAGCCTCCCGAGTGCTGGGATTAAAGGCATCCACCGGCATTCCCGGGCCTAATTTTTTAAATTTAGGTGCTCAGGCAGGGTGTGGTGGCACACACCTGTAATTCCAGCACTGGGGAGGCTGAGGCAGGACAATCACTGTGAGTTCGAGGCCAGCCTACACTGCATAGTGAAACCCTGTCCCAAAAAGACAAAAAAAAAAAAAAAATAAGTAAATAAATTTAGGCATTCACCATAGTTTTCTTTCACACCTCTTATGTATCCTGTTCTTATTCTTGTCAGAAGTTCTGGGTTCTTAAACTATTATTGTCCCTATTAATAGTGCTACTACTAGTGATTGTGCAGAAGAGAAATTTCTTGAACTCAGGCCCTATGCATAAATACTATATATAATATTTTCTGGGTTTGGGATTCTCCCATCAGGATGGAGGCAGCCTTGTAGGAGAAGTCAACGAAGACGGCGAGATGACTGGAGAGAAGATAGCCTACGTGTACCCCGATGGGAGAATGGCACTCTACGGAAAATTCATCGATGGAGAGATGATCGAAGGCAAACTGGCCACGCTGCAGTCTATCGAGGAAGGAAGACCTCAATTTGAGCTCGTGCCCGGAAGTAAGTTGAGGCAGCTTCCGAGGGAGGCCGGGTGGGAGAGGCTGTCTTGTCTGTCCAGCGCCCTCTGGTGGTGAGCCGCGGCCCCGCTCCACCCAGCGGCCTCGCTGCGCTGCGCTGTCTCAGCCGTGGGGCCGAGGCTGAGGACTGTGGCAACTTCAGCTGAGATTTTCTCCCAGCGGATCGGAGAGGCGTCCGAGCACTGCTGTTCACCGCAGAGCTCCGCAAAGCCACCCTGTGGAGCTGACACGGGGTACCTTTCGCCCGCCTCTCACAGAGCCAGAGTCACACAGGAGAGAGAGGGCAAAAAGGCTCAGGAGGCCCGGCAGTGGGAGCCACTGAACCGGCATGCACAGCGGACACAGATAATTCTAACGCACAGCAGATCTTAGAAATGACAGTGCTAATCTAATCCGTTTCCAATGGTCATAGCTCTAGAACACTGTTCCATGGTTCAGTGATACTAAAGCAGCAAGTCGGGAAGGCGGGCATGGTGGTGCATGCCTGTAATCCCAGCACTGAGAAGGCTGAGGCAGTAGGGTCATTGTGAGTTTGAGACCAGCCTGGGCTACAAAGTGAGTTCAAGGCCAACCTGAACTGCATAGTGAGAACCTGTCTCAAAAAATAGGGCCGGGGATTTAGCTCAGTGGCCTAAGCACCTGCCTGGCAGGTGCAAGGATGTGAGTTTGATCCCCGGTACCAAAAAAATAAAAAGAAGCAAGTCAAGGAGCTCACCAAGGGCCTGCATGCTGTCAAGCTGGTCCAGCCCGGGCTCTGACTGCAGAGATAAGTGCACCGTGACTCACGGCCCTCAGACGGCACACACTCAGCTTGTGCCAGCACCCAACAGAATCCTTATTAGAAAAACGCGTATTTCCTTTGAGAAGCTCAACATGCCACACTGGAAGTTTTTTCTGGATATAAAATTATTTTAGCCCGGCACAGCCCCGACCACTCGGGAGGCTGAGGCAAAAGGGTCAAGGCCAGCCTGGGCAACTTATTGAGACCATGTCTCAAAATTTTTAAAAAGGGCTGGAGATACAGCTCAGTGGCAAGCATGAGGTCCTGGGTTCAATCTCCAGTACTGGAAAAAAAAGTTGCGTTTTGTAAAAAACCAGGAAAATATACAGGGAAACTCAGAATCTTGTGTCTTGAGTGACACAGCAGAAGAAAGGCAGCTGAATTAGTCTGATTCCTTAAAAGCAGTATCTGCATGTATGTCTGTTCCAGGACAGGTTACAAGGATAAAGCAATGGAAAAGGTAGTAAGCTGAGGTAGTAATGAGCCTAAATAATACTTAACTAGTTGGAATCTGAAGGATAATCTCCATGAGGAGTTGTCCAAAACTAGGAACTCTCAAATTTAAATTTAGGTCCAACTTAGGGTGCTTTAAATGTCTCCATTTTTATTTCTTAAGTTAAGAACTAAAGCAGTCCAAAAGCAATGTGGGATTCTGGATTGGATCCTGGAACAGAAAAGACATTAGTGGAAAAGCAGGTGGAATCTAATTAAGTCTAGGATTTAGTGCATAGTAATGGGTCTATGTTGGTTTCCTAGTTTTGACAAATGTACCATGTCATGTAAAAAGCTAACATTGGGAGAAACAGTGAGAACTCTCCCCGGGGATACAGCTCAGTGGTACAGCACCTGCCTGGCAAGCTCAAGGTCGTGAGTTCAATTCCCAGTACCAAAAAAAAAAAAAAAAGAGAGAGAGACCAGCTTGAACTACAAAATGGGACACTGTCTCAAAAACAAAATTATGGAGGCTGAATATACCTCAGTGCAAAGGCTTTATGTTCCATCCCCAGTACTAGAAAAAAAGCTGCCCATGGTTAGAGAACTCTCTGTGCTAGCATTATAACTTTTTTGTATATTTAAAACTATTCTAAAATGGAAGATATCTTTTTAAAAAGGAAACAATAATCTTTAAACTGTAGACTGTAGTATTTGTGCTTTTGACCTTTGTACTGAAAGGAAGCAGTGTCGTATATTTAGAGAGAAGACATGGGATAGGAAAAGGTTCTAATGGATGATGTGAATTTAATGTAATTGATTGACTGATTGATTGTGGTGCCAGGGATCACCAGCAGGGCTTCACAAGTACTCTACCTTTGACCGACACCCCCAGTGTGGGGATGCATACTTTAAAACTTTGTAAATGAGATGTAAATGACAGCGTTTTTGGTGTCAAGAGCCAGAACTTAAGAGTTGCCTACCTGTAACCCCAGCACTTGGGAGGCTGACACAGGAGGATCTCTGTGAGTTTGAGGCCAGCCTGGGCTACAAAGTGAGTTCAGGGCCAGCCTGAACTACATAGTGAGACCCAGACTGAAAAACACAAAACAAAACCAAATAAACCAAAAAGAGTTGCCTCATTTGAATCTCAGTTCTAACATTTACATATTGTGGCTATCTTAGGCAAGAATCTGCTTCTTTATTATCGAATATTAATATCAGCACCTACCATGAAACACTATGATAAAAAGTATTCTTGTTATTATGTTCATGTCAGAAAGAAGAAATAGATTTTGAGAGTGATCATTCTCCAAGTGATGACATTTTTCATATAATTGCCGGTTGTTCTTGCCAACACCCTCCTCAACTTGGTTCAAGACAAAAAAGAAAGGGCTGCACTTACAGGCGAGATCCTGGTGGCCCTCGAGGGTCAGGAGCCAGGGATGCAGCGGGCGTCTGGAGAAATCCAACGATCTAGCGTCCTGCCTCCTTTGTGTCCCCTGCTCTCCTTTCGGTTAGAATCACGGAGCTGCTGACTGGTGATGAATGAGGCGGGTGTCACAGGGCCAGGGCCGGGAGCAGAGGGCACACAGTGTAAGTGCCGCACGGAAGACCCTCCCGCCAGCGCCTGTACCTCCCCGGCTTCCTTGTCCACCAGCTCTTCCTCTTCTTTCTTTGTAGGCACAAGCAGCTTCTCATTCTCCCTTTCCTTTAATTATTTTCGTCTCTGCCTCAGGCTAGAATTTCTTCTCTCCTCTTCCTGGCTGAGCCCCACTCCCTCTTTAAGTCTTGGCCCGCCTCTGACAATGAACGGTTGCTGAGTGAATGAACGCATTCTCATCAAAGGTCACAGAACAAACTAGAGCAGAAGCGAAGGTGCGGCCTCTCTGCCTGTAGCTCAGCAGGTGGAAGGAGCGCGGGTCGCGCGGGGAAACAGGAAAGCCCTCCACACCGAGGCAGCGCGGCCCGGACGCGGCCCCTGGGCGTCGGCACAGACCCTAATCCCGCCCTTGACAGGCGGTTGGCGCTGAGGGCGCCTCTGTGAGGAGAGGACCCGGATGGTCACAGAATTTCCACGCAGTAGAACATGGATTCCACGCAAAGGTTCGGTTTAGGACTAGGGATGTTGCTCACTGGTAGAATGCTTGCTAAGCATGCACAAAGCCTGGGTTCAACCCTGGAAGGAAAAAGGTTGTATAAAATGGTTTCTTTTTCTTTTTTGAACCGAGTTCCTTTCGTGGATTCTCTGCTGGTCCATTACCAATTTGCTCTCAGATCTCTTCCTCACGCTTTCTCTGCCTGCTTTTGCAAGCAGCTTTTGCAGAAGCCTGACTTTTGTCTAGCTTTAGCCAAAGGGAGCCCCTGGACGCGACAGAGTGGGGGAAGGGAGCAGAACGAAGGCCTGGCTCTCACACTTCCTGACTCCATCTCCCACCAGGAAAGCCTGCCACTGTCCGGCCACCCCAGCTCCAGCGCGCAGGCGCCAACTGCTCCTTGTTCCTGTGGCTCCGGGTGGCAGCTTCTGGTTCCGGCCGCACAGTAGTTGGGCCCCTCACAACTTCCGGTTTGACTTCTCAGCTTTTCCGTCCCCTGTATAACCAGTTCCCTGAGTTAAATTCTCTCTCTTGGAAATACTTCATTGGTCTATTTCCTAGACAGACACAGACTGATTGGGACTGTGATCTGACTTTTACTTTGAGTCATTAATACGTGTTTGGGTTGCACAAAAAGACACACCTGGTGACCATTGGTAACCACAACGAATTGCTTAGAATTTTTATCAATGTCTCAGTGCCTAAAATATTTTACTTTACAGAAACCCTCAGGTTTCAAATCTTATTTCTTCATTTATTATCCTTCAGGACATCATAGGTCTTGATTGTGCTCCGGGAGGATTCTCAAAAGCTAATCCTTTGTTTTAGGGCCAACAGTAACTGTAGGACAGTTGGAGACCTTAGTTTCTGGAGTAAATTACTGGTTGGGTTCTGAAGCACTGTTAAATGAAATTACTTCATTAATGCGTAATCACAAGCAGTACTGTTCCCCCTGATTCTGGTGAAGCTGAATGTTTATTCCTAGGAAAGGAAGCAATGCCAGGCCTCAGTTAGAGTTTACAGACTGGGTCTGGCATGAAGAAAAGCAAGAGAAAATTTAAAAACCATTATCTAGTTTGGCCCAACCAGAAAGATCTGAAAATTCAAGGTAGAAGCAAAGGTGACCCTTGTGTGCCTTGAGCTCAGGTATGTGGACGAGACTAAGCATTTTCTTGATTAAAAATATTCAGTACCCAAACATCTTTTAAAGTATTTGAAGAAATAACAGTCAAAAGCGTGAGAATTTCAAGAAATAGAAAGAAAAAAAAAGACACAAGAAAGAGATCTGATGAGTGTTTATTAAGACTAGGAAATAAAACTACTAGGGCTAGGAGTTTGGCTCCAGTGGTTTAAGATCCTGCCTGGCAGGTGTGAAGTTGTGAGTTCAATCCCTGGTACCAAAAAAAAAGAAAAAAAAAGGAAATAAAACTACTAGACACAGTGGTCCATGCCTGTAATTTCAGCATTCTGGAGGCTGAGATAGGACAATTGCCACTTCAAGGCCAGCCAGGACAACATGGCCAGTGTAAGATCAGTCTGGACTACGTGGTAATGGTTTCAGGAAGCCAAAACAGACAGTAAAACCAAAGAGCATATCCAACAACCATCTAGCTAAATGGAAGAGCTGCAGTCTCGTTGGTGTAAGTGGCTTCATACCTGTAATTGTTTAGTTCTTTCTTGTCCCATCAATAATAAGATGTGTTTTAAATGCTCCTCGCTGGCTATGTCCCTGCTCTGACATTTTGATTTACTTCCCAGGTCCCACGTACCACTTTGATAAGTCAACTTCATCTTGCATCTCTACCAGCGCTCTTCTTCCTGACCCTTACGAATCTGAGAGGTAACGTTTGCTTTGTGGTTTTAATTGCACTTCCTTGGTAGGTTTACAGCCCTAGTAGGATGCTGTTGCTCTCTGTGGCTCTCTGCCCAGCCTGGGCTCCTTCCTGCAGTGTCCTTTACCTTTGCAAACCCTCCACGTAAATACCCATGTGCTGGCGGAAGAGTGCTTTTATTCTCATTCAGAATCTGTCCCTATAAGTAAGTCAGGAAAAAAATAGAATGACCTGGAATGACGCTCTAGGTAGAAGACCACCAGGCCAGGCACCCACACCCCGCTGTGCCCCTTTCTTAGAACTCCAGTGCCACTGCTGGTGCTGCAGGCACTTGCTGGCCTCCGGTGGAGCAGTTCACTCCCTGCAGCTCTGCCAGTCTGCAGAAGGCCGCCTTCCCTTCCCTTCCCAGGCAGGCTCGTAACACCTGCAACATGAGGTGATTTCATTCATTCAGAGGCAACAGGGTGCAAACGATGGAAGCATAAAAAACACAAAAGCATTCCAGCCTATGAGTGACCCAGCTCTGATTCCGTAGTCTCACTCCCAGAGGGTCAGCCCTGTCCTGTTTCCCATCCCATCCGTGAGGGTGGTGGTGAAGCCACTCTGCCCTCCATTCACGGTGTGGCTTCCGCTGGGAGCCTGGGGTTTTTCTTAGAGTGAGGCACCACCTGAGCTTGGTCTTCCCTTTGCCTCACTCTTTGTCTCCCACTCCATTTCTGTTCCTATCTGGGAAACAGGCCTCTTCCTTGGCCTGACTGACAGGGCTGGCCCCTCAATGTCACAAAGAATGAATGGCCTCTCTTTTGATGGAAGACTCTGGCCCAGTTGCGAAGGAGAGGGTTAAGTCTCTTTGTTAGCCCCAAAGCACAACAGAGTCTTAACTATGCGGATCAGTCTTGTCTGGTGCTGTTATTGTGATGATTCTGTGGAACAATGTCCTCAAGGCGGTCAGTGGTTTACAAAAGCAAACATTTTCTTTTATCCTCATGGCTCTGTGGGTTGGCTGCGGTTCAGCCACTTTTGAATGAAATTGACTAGGCTTGACTGGACTGGGCCAGACTCCAGGCTTCAAGTTGGGTTTAGGTCTGTTTCAGGTGTCTTCATGCCAAGCCTCACCCCATGGGAGCACCAGCCCCAGCAGCCTGCTTGGCTGGTGCAAACTCTGAAGGAGACTGGCAGGAATTTAACTCTTGAGACTTAATGTGCATTCACCTCCGCCCATGGGCCACAAGCAAAGTGCCTCCTGTAGCCACGTGCAAAATTAGGAGCTCAGGGACTGTGCCCAACAGCTTCCTGGCATTGTGACCAAACACCTGAGAAAAGGTACACGAGGAAAGATTTATCTTGGCTCTCAGTTTTGGAGGTTGCAGTCCATGGTCACTTGCATTTTGTGTCTTGGCCTGCAGTGAGACAGAATGTCACAGCAGTGTGTTCCAGGTGGAGCAAAACTGCTCACCTTATGGTGGCCAGGAAGCAGAGAGACAGAACCAGAGAAAGGGCCTGGGGACAAGATATAACCCAGGAAGCAGCCCCTCCCGCAACGACCTGCTTCCTACAGCTGGGCCCCACCTCCTGAGTCCTCACCATCTCCCAATAGCCCACTGAATTGTGAATCCATCAGTGGACTAACCCATTGATAAGGATAGTACCCCACGACCCAATCACTTTCCAAAGGCCCCACCTCCAAACACCGCTGCCTTGGGAACCAAGCCTTTAACACATGAGCTTTGGGGGAATATTTCAAATCCAAACCATAACAGAGAGGTAGACTCCACCAGGAAGGCATCACAAAGCTGCATGGCAGAATGGCAGAATGTATATTTCTGTCAAGGAAAAGACTAGAATGGGAAGTGCTAGTTCAGTCCATGAGATAAACATAAATTCCACATAATAAAAATTACAGGTGACTGGTCCTGCAGGGTCTTCTGTCATGTGTCCAAAGAACTGAGATCATTGGTGAAGAAATGCATGCTCTGCTATGAAATCCAATCCATAATCTTGAGTGCTGTTTTCTTTTCTTATAAACCAGTGGTTGGCAGTTTTTTTCTGCTAAGGGCCACATAGTCAATCTTTCAGGCTTTGCAGGCCACGTGGTATCTGTCACAGCTGCTCAGCTCTGCCTTTATGGTACCGCAGCAGTCACAGATAGTACTAGCCAAATAGGGTGGCTGTGTCCTAAAAACATGCTTTACAAACCTAGGTATGGTGGTACACACCTGTGACCCCAGCACTTAGGAGATGAGGCAGGAGCGTTGTGAGTTCAAGGCCAGGCTGGACTATATAGTGAGACCCTGTCTCACCAAATCAAACTAAAGAAAATTTACAGAAATGAGCCAAAGACAGGTTTGAACTTTGGGGCCTTCATTAGCCCTTCTGCTAAGAAGTATTTGAGTGGCTGCTTGTCACTCTTATGTAAAAGATTCATGTTGGGGTTTAATGAATACAGTCTTCCCTTCCTGTTGGATATTGACAAATGCAGGTCTGGCTTTAATTAACTTTGAAAGGGTTTTACCTGTCTAGTAAGATTAAAAGTTGTCATTAGCTATAAACTTCTATCCAAAAAAACATACTTCTCAACCATAGAGCAGCTCTATGACTATACTATTAACGATTTGTCTCATTAGACAATCAATTCTGAACACCACTTTTTTTTGTTTTGTTTTGTTTTTTTTGCGGCACCGGGGATTGAACCCACAGCCTCGCGCCTGCCAGGGCAGGCGCTTAAGGCACTGAGCCAAACTCCCGGCCCTGGTTTTTTGAGGCAGGGTCGCACTATGTAGCTCAGGCCGGCCTTGCGCTCGCGTTGTAGCCCAAGCCAGCCTCGAACTCACAACGCTCCGCCTACCTCAGCCTCCCGAGTGCTGGGATTAAAGGCCTGCGCCACCACACCCGGCTCTGAACACCACTTTTAAAAGACACAAAACTATCGTTTCTTCCATCTCCTATCCTAAAATATTGTAGTTTAACTTCTTCCTTCTTCCCTTCTTTGGATTACTGGGAACTTAACATTTGGATACAGGAAGAAGCGTAGTATTTGGATGGCTGGAGGAAGACGGAGAGACATGTCACACTGAAAAGTCCTTGCTTGGTTTTTTTCCACTTAGGGTGTATGTTGCGGAGTCTCTCATTTCCAGTGCTGGGGAAGGCCTGTTTTCCAAGGTGGCAACGGAACCTAACATTGTTATGTCTTTTTACAATGGAGTCCGAATAACACACCAGGAGGTAAGTGCCGTAGAAATGGAAATCTGTGTGATTGATTTCAAACAGGGTCCCTCTCAGGTTCCACGGCTACTTCGCACCAAGTGGAAAGGTTCATCAGCGACACAGGAACTGTTTCCTAGCAGGCAGCATCTCCTGTGAGAAGCTCAGGGCCAGCGAGGTCGTCAGTAGCTACTTCATGGTCGGGGACTGGGTGCGTTATAAGAAGGCTCCCCAGCCGGGCGTGGTGGTGCACGCCTTTAATCCCAGCACTAGGGAGGCTGAGGTAGGCGGAGCGTTGTGAGTTCGAGGCCGGCTTGGGCTATAACTCGAGCGCAAGGCCGGCCTGAGCTGCATAGTGCGACCCTGCCTCAAAAAACTAGGGCCGGGAGTTTGACTCAGCGGCTTAAGCACCTGCCCTGGCAGGTGCGAGGTTGTGAGTTCGATCCCCAGTGCCGAAAAAAAAAAAAAAAAAAAAAGAAGGCTCCCCATTTCCATTGGTGCAAAAGCCTTTATTATGTGATAGGCTTTGTCCTGTTAGGAAGGTGTCTGGTGCCAAAAATCTAACAATAAAAAATTAAAGAGTTGAATGAATCACTGCTGTCCTTTGAGACACAGTCCTGGATATATTTCCAAAACTTCATGTAAGGTTTTTGCTTGTTTATTTATTCTCTTTGCAATTAACCCCTAAGCATCTGCCCAAGGACAGAAGTTTGAAGCTTTTAGCACAGCGAGGGAGGTGGGCCAGCAAGGCGCCCCTGGCTCACTTTTTCTGAAGTGTGTAAGAATTGTGGCTGAATGAATGACTGCACTGTCTCACTCACTGCTTTGGAATGGTTAGGCGGGAGACGCGGTGAAACAGCCCCGTCACGGCACCCAGAGCGGTCCCTGGGCAGAGGAGGGCTGTGGGCGCGAGCTGAGCAGACCTCTGTCCCCTCCAGAGCTGCGGATGCTCAGTGTAGAAAAAGTGGCTTCTGGGTGAGGACTCAAGACTGTTGAGAATCTCCTGTCTGAAAGACTTGGGCTCAAAATCAGGGTCTTTGTTTTGTTTTCTGGATATTGGAATATTGAGAAATGAGAAATCTTAAGGATGGGACCCAAGTATAAACATAAAACTCCTTTATCTTTCATATACACCTTAGAGACACAACCAAAAGGTAACTTTTTTGCAGTATTTTTAGTGCAACTATATTTTGACCAGAGACCTGTCATGTGATGTCAGGTGTTAAATTTTCCAATCATGTCAGCCCTCAAAATTTTGCCTTTTGGAGCATTTTGGATTTCAGATTTTCAGATTAGGGATGCTCAACTTTATTTATTTGAACATTTTGCAGAGGAGGAAGTGGAAGTCCAGAGAAGTGAAACAGTTCCCCCCGAGATCACACATACGATAACTAGCAGAGTTCAAGCGGGTTTCCAGTGGCCTATCCGGTTGTGTGCCAAAAAACTCACCGCATCGCGTTGTCGATAAATTAATACCCCTCCTTACCCCCGTAAAATTCAGGTTCAGATTTAGCTTTAGGTTTGGGCAGAGATGTATGAAACATGGACAGCTAGTAAAGGCACTGTTATGGTTTATACATGGTGTCAACTTGAGAAGCCTGGAAGCTTAATTAAGTAACTCAGCAGCTCTGCATCCTGGAGTGTAGAGCACAAGCAGTTACCTGTTCATTGTGTCAATTTGAGAAGGTCAGAAGTTTAACTGACAGACTGAGCAGGGAGCCAGGGTTCTTACTTTGTAAATATCCTCATCCTGTGCAAAGGAAGGCAAGGAGATTTGTGAATGCTACACCCACCCTGGAGGGAGGGGGTGTGCTGTGTACAATATAAGGGAGGAGAAGAGGCTTGCTCTTGCCCCTTTTACTCTGGCTGCTTTTGCTCCGCTGCTGCCTTGAAGTGTTGCCCCAGTGCCATGCCACCCTGCCTTGGAGCCAGCTGATTATGGGCTGAAACCTCCAAAAACTGTAAGCTAAATAAACCTTTCCTTCCCTAGTTTTGGGTGTCAGGTGTTTTGTCTCAGCAACCAGTGAAAAGTAACCAAGACAGGCACCAAGTACCCTGTGTCAGTGTCATATAGCAGCTGTCTCAGAGTAAAACACAAAAAGGGCTGAGGACACAGCTCAGTGTGAAGGCCCAGGGTCCATCCCCAGGCCTACAAGGAGGGAGGGGAGGGAAGGCAGGACCCGCCCACAGAGGACTTTTCTGGCTTTGGGTCACTGCTGTGTGCCCCGCATATGTAGTGTTATAGTGCCTGCGCAGGGGGACCACCTGGTAAGCACCCGGTGGGTGACCTCACATGTAAACAGAAGTGTCATTGCCCTGTGCACTTAGGGGGAGTCCACACACCCGGCAGCAGGTTTGTATGCAAATGTGATCTTTGTTTTGCTCCAAGCGCATATTCTTGGGACCTCCCCAGATCCTGGGGCTGCTGATGGGAGTGTCATGGAGAGGGGAGGCCTGATGATGCTGCTGTCCTAGGTGGGACAGCACACCAGCCGCAGACCGCTGGGGGTCACTGGCTGCCCACCCGGAGCAAAGGTATAGGCCTTTGCTGTTGGTGGTGGTGTTGTGTGCTGCACTACAGATTGAAACCAAGCCTTCACACTGAGCTACACCCCCAGCGCTCCCTTATTTATTTATTTATTTATTTATTTATTTTTATTTGAGACAGGCTCTCACTAAATTGCCCAAGCTAGCCTCACACTTGCAATCCTCCTGCCTCAGCCTCCCAGAATGCTGGAATGACAGGCATGTTACCATCACACCCAGCTTCATGGACTTTTATTTTTATTTTTTATTTTTATTTATTTATTTTTTTTTTTTGCGGCACCAGGGATTGAACTCACCACCTTGCGCCTGTCAGACAGGCGCTTAAGTCACTGAGCCAAACTCCCAGCCCTGGTTTTTTGAGTCAGGGTCGGACTGTGTAGCTCAGGCCGGCCTCGAACTCACAACGCTCCTCCTACCTCAGCCTCCTGAGTGCTGGGATTAAAGGCGTGCTCCACCACACCCAGCTCGTGGACTTTTAATTCAAGTGATTTGTTAGATTTCTGTGGATCTTCATAAGGGACCCGAATCCCTTGATTCTGCATAAAATAAGGAAAAATCAATCCACAGGAAGTGGCACTGTCTGCCTGCCCCTTCCCCGTGTGGAGAGCAGTCTTGGGTCTCTTTCGTGGCCGTAGTGCTCAAACTGGGAAGTTGACGGGTCCGCGACCGAGAACCCCTGGCCTCCTGGGAGCCAGGGCCAGCGCGTGCTCCAGTGTTTGCTCTCCTCCTGCAGGTTGACAACAGGGACTGGGCCCTGAACGGGAACACCCTGTCCCTGGATGAGGACACCGTCATCGATGTGCCTGAGCCCTACAACCACGTGTCCAAGTACTGCGCCTCCCTGGGACACAAGGCCAACCACTCCTTCACTCCAAACTGCGTCTACGACATGTGAGTAAGGCCGGGCCCCGGGGCCCTGGGATGGAGGAGGGCGGGTACTCGGTGACCCTAAGCCTCGCACAGACTCTGTTCCCCGCAGTAACTGGGGGGCTTGTGCCATGGGCCTCGGGATTTCAATTTAAAATCTGTACAGCCCCCTCCCGCTTCAGGCCTTGGCAAACTGAGGCACTGGGTGTGCTGCAGAGTGTGGAAAGGGGATGAAGTAGCATCCCTAGTGGTTGCTGTTTTATTGCTGCTCTTGTTGCCTTTTAGTTTCCTTATCTACAGCTACTGTTGGGGCTGTAGCTCAGTGGTAGAGCAGCTAACTAGTGTGAATGAAGTCCTGGGTTCGATCCCCAGCACTGAAATAAAGAAAGTGAAGGGATTCTGTTAGTCATTTTTTCACTGATTTGAAAAAATATCTAAGCAAGACAACCTAAAAGAGGAAAACGATGTGAGCTCACAGTTTCAAGGTGCAGTCCATGGACAGGGGGCTGCATGGCTTTCAGCCTGTTGGGAGGCAGAGACGTCATGGCGGATGGCATGGCCTAGGAGAGCTGCTCACTTCACGTCAGCCAGGAAGCAGAGAGAGCAGGGGGCCAGTAGGGGCCTGGGGACAAAATGTGCCTTCAAAGCCACACTCACAGTGACCGGCCTCATCCAGTTAATCCCAGTTTCCAGTGAGCCACTGAGCTATGAGTTCATTAGTGGAGTTAGAGCTCTCAAGGTGCAGCAGCTTCCCAAATCCCCATCTCTTATACTTACATCTCTTACCAAGCTCACACCACGTGAGTCTGGGGCAGCACATCATATCCAAGCCATAACAATGTGATTTGAAATAGTAAAATTGAAGCCGTAAGTGGTGGTGCATGCCTGTAATCCCAGCACTTGGGAGGCTGAGGCAGGAAGTTTGTAAACTCAAGGCTACCCCGAGCAATCTAACCTGCCTCAAAATAAAATATTTTTTTAGAAAAGGATTTGGAAGCCAGGTATGATGGTTCATGCCTATAATCCCAGCACTTGGGAGGCTGAGGCAGGAGAATTGTTGCAAGTTCCAGACCAGCATAGGCTACAAAGTGAGCTCAAGGCAAGCCCAAACTGCATAGCAAGACCTTGTCTCAAAAAAGAAAGAAAGAAGCCGGGCGTGGTGGCGCACGCCTTTAATCCCAGCACTCGGGAGGCTGTGGTAGGTGGAGCGTTGTGAGTTCGAGGCCTGCTTGGGCTACAACGCGAGCGCAAGGCTGGCCTGAGCTACAGAGTGCGACCCTGCCTCAAAAAAACTAGGGCTGGGAGTTTGGCTCAGTGGCTGAAGCACCTGTCTGCCAGGTGTGAGGCTGTGAGTTCAATCCCCGGTGCCGCAAAAAAAAAAAAAAAAAAAAAAAGAAAAGAAAAGAAAGAAAAAAAGAAAAGAAAAGAACAGGACTTGGGACATAGCTCAGTGTAGAGTGCTTGCCTAGCACATGTAAAGGCCTGGGCTCAATCCCAAGTTACTACCCCTATCCCCCACAATGGAGAATATTAGATCAGGCATGGTGGTGCACAGCTGTAGTCCCAATACTTGGGAGGCTGAGGCAGGAGGATCATCATGAAATCAAGGCCAGCCTGGGTTATATAGTGAGTTCAAGCCCAGCCTGAATTATACAGCAAGACTTTGTCCCAAAAAAGCAAAGCCAAACCACAAAAACAATGGAGAACAAAAACAAAGTAGAAAATGTTTTTAGGATATGAAAGGACATAAAATTCTAAGCTAAGTGGCTGAGGTCTGAGTGCTGGAAGAGACCTGTAAAATCAGAGTTCCTATTATCTGATTATTAAAGTGAGTGTAGAGTTGACAAAGGGCACAGCCTGAATGAGAAGGAAAGGTATTATGCTAAGGGGCTGATATCCGGTCACCAAGACTGAGCTGACACAAAGTAAATGAGTGTGGTGCAGGGCTGGGGAGGGGACGCACGGAGTGACTGCTCGTGGGTAAGGGATTGCATTTTGGGTGACAACGTGTTCTAAAACTTGGTGATGGGAGTGGATGTACAACTCTGTGACTATGTTAAAAAAACACTGAATTGTCTACTTTAGAAAGGTGGATTTTATGATGTGTGAATTACACCTTAACAAAGCTGTTATGAAAGAATATCAAACATTCCCCCTTCTTGGGATTTGAGCCTCCCTTTCCGTCTGCTCATCAAATTTCTTCTTGGAAACCTCTATTATGGGGAACTTACTGTCACCCACAAATACAGCTGCAAGAGACACAAGAAGTGCTTCCGGGCTTTTGGCACCTAGAAGGTTTTGAAGACTTTTTTGCTTTGTTTCGTTTTTGTGGGATTGCTTGGTTTTATAGTACTAAAGCCAGGACCTTCCTTCTGAGCTACATCTCCAGCCCCCTTTTTCTATTTAGAGACAGGGTTCTACTAAGTCACTGAGTCACTCGGGCTGGGCTCAAACTTGCAGTCCTCCTGCCTCAGCCTGCCAGAGTGCTGGGATTCCAGGAATGCACCGCCACACAGCCAGAAAGTACTTACTGAGCCCAGAGGCATTTCCCTGTAGCACTCAGCCTTTAGCCTTTATTTCTGTCTTTCCTGTGTGCTGTCTTCTACACTGTGACCCTACAAATGCTTTAGTAGTTTTCCTGTGCCCCTGAAATGTCTCCTGCCCAAAACCCAGCATCTCGGCTCTGGTTCCAGGATACAACTGGGCATCTCTCCTATCGTCATCGACCCCTTATCTTGGCCCAAGTGCACAGCTCCTCCGGGGACAGAGCCGGAGAAGGCTGTGCCACCTTCCCACTCAGCCCCAGTCACCCAGCTTGGTGGGATCCTCAAGAGCAGGTCTTGGCGCCCCTCGGGGTGCTCCTCCTCGCCTCCCCGGCTGGCTCACAAGGCATTCTGGCCGTGGCCTGCTCTCCTTGCAGCTAAGAACAGCTGCTTAAAGGCAAGAGAAATGGCAGAGGCCATGTGTTACGCAAAGCAGAAGCGATGTATTGTTAGTGACAGGGCTCCCTGGGCCAGCGTGAACCAGGCCAAAGCGTTGTCAGGCTGCAGTGGCTCAGCAGCGCTGTAGCGTGGTGGTGAGGACCGGCAGAAAGGCTGCTCAGCTTCCTTAAAAACGAGCCGTTCTGTGGTCTCAGTGCAGGCACGCGCCTCTCCTCATGGAAAGGAAGAGCCCCAAGTTCTCTCTGCAGCGTGCATGGCAGCGTGGCTGGGACCCGGGACCTTCCCCCTGGGGTCGCACCCGCTGGTCATCCTGCCCATGGCCAGGTGCACATCAAAACAGCAGCTCCTTTCTGCTTGGTGTGTTGTTCCGTGATCTTCTCTGGATCCACAGCAGTAGGGGTGCAAAGGCAGCCACTCGCGCTTGCAAGCAGGTGGACAAGTGCGGCCAGGCAGGGGCGCACCTCAGGGGTCTGCCCCATCTGCTCTCCGAGGACCTGGCCTCCCTGCCAGGATGCTTCCCAGGATCTGCAGGGGGCCTCATCTTCTTCCTCCCTTGAAACCAATGCTTCCTCTCCACAGTCAGGTGGATGGCAGTTTTTCTCGTGGAAACCCACAGGGCCCTGTCGTATAATTCCAAAAGCAGGCTGGTGCCCTCCCTGAGGCCAACCGATGATGGCCACACAGGATCTGGTTCTCACTAGGCACAGGTTTTTGTTGTTGACCCTAATTGTTGATTTATAAACACAGAGTGCCAAGTACACTCGAAAGGGAAGACGGGGTGCATACTAGATGTGGTGGTGCACATCTGTGATCTCAGTACTCTGGGAGGCTGAGGCAGGAAGATGGCAAGTTGCAGCCCAACTTCAGCAACTTAGCAATTTGATGAGATGCCTGTCTCAAAGAGGGGCTGGGGATGTAGCTCAGAGTGAAGGACCTGCGTTCAATCCTTAGTGCTGCCACAAAAAGAAAAAAACAGCAGTGCTTTTCAAACCTGAACCTGGCAGTCAGTCAGTCACCTGGGGTACGCAGGGTCCAGCCCCGCGGATCCCGCACCGAGGTGCCCAGTGAGTGATGCTGGCTGACCTGCACCTGCATGGGTAAGAGCGTGGGCGGGCGGGGGGTCTCTTGCTCCAGCCCCTCGATGGCCCTTGCCGCTAGTCTGGCCCAGGAATGATCTTGTCACCTTGATATCTAGGTTTGTCCACCCCCGTTTTGGGCCCATCAAATGCATCCGCACCCTGCGAGCTGTGGACGCTGACGAGGAGCTCACCGTCGCCTACGGCTATGACCACAGCCCCCGGGGGAAGAGTGGGCCTGAGGCCCCCGAGTGGTACCAGTTGGAGCTGAAGGCCTTCCAGGCCAGCCAGCAGAAGTGAGAGGCCTGGCTCGGGGCTCCAGAGAGCTGGAGTAGAACCTTGGATCTATGCACTCCATTCGCCTGATGACGACGACAACAATGACAACAACAACGGGACAACCAGGGACTGCTCGTGCTGTGACGTCACATCCTCCCCCTGCGTTAGCAACGACCTTCTCGCATACTAACAGGTCTGACTGCGTTCCTCATACCAGATGTAAACTTAACTCGCCTCGCAACCGCGGCCCAGCCGGAGGCGGCGTGGAGCCCTCGACACCGACAGCCTGAGGTTCTCCAGTGGTTTGTGGCTAAATCTCTACGGAATTCAGAGATCCAAATGACAGACTCAGAAAGGGAAAGGGGCTTTTCGGCCACGTTTCTCGGTGGTTTTTTCCATGATGTTTTTTCCTAAGGCCGATGCAAATTGGGCTATCACACTTGCATAGGGGCCGTCTCAGAGTAGAGAACTACTACATCTTTATTCTCTGAGTATAGTATCATTTGCCTTTTAACCTTTGATCTGTATCTTGCAATAGAATGGCTTTGTTTTTTCCCCAGTGAACAGAAGCCCACATCGAGTCATTTTCCTCGGTCCTGTTCCCTACCTTAGATATCCTGTGCAAGAGAAACCCTCCCCATGGGTGCTTCATCCATGGCAGTGTGAGGCCTCTCTGGTTCTTTCTACATCATTATTTCATTATTATGTCCTACTATAAAGTACCGGCTCCCAGGGCCGGCTTATTATTATAGAACTATTATTCTCGCATGTAAACAAAGTTATCTTTGCTTTCCTATGTGAGAAGAAATGAATTTCCTTTGTCTGCATTAAGTTATGGAAGAGTTGTAATATATACCTTAAGAAAGAAGAGAGGAAAATTAATATTTCTCAGCAGTAACTGTGGCAATTTTGCAATATCTTCAATAGTGCTAGTAAGTTTTTCTCCTTGAGTACACTTTAAATGTACATAACCTAGCGCAGTCCGGCTTGTGGCACAGTGCATTGAATTCAAGAGTCGAATAACCAATTTGAATTCTAATGCAGGATGCAAAAATTTCTTTTAAACCAATACTACAAAGGCAAACATACTGATCGCTAGGTACAAATCAAACCTTAACGCTGAAACTCTTCATCGTTGTAATTTCAAAGTGCTTACCTGCGTCAGAGCATTGTAAGCTAAATGTTCACACCTGTGTAGTTTAAAAGCAACAGCATACATAGCATCTCAGCCACTTTGCAAGCCATGTATAAACACAACTGCAGAGTAAGGAGAAAACCCCTGTTTTTAGTTTAGCATACTAGATCTGTGACATAACTGGGATCGCTCTGAATGCGTCCTGAGAGTCCTGGTTTTTCTGAGCACCCTCGCCCCACGCCATGGTTGGTGTCGTCTCACTACTTGGGTGCGAGGGCCCGGAACTCTGGGAGCAGCGTTTGCCTGAGCTGCAGCTGTCTGCTGTCACCTGTGTCAGTTTGGTCTTCAAAGCTAAAGCCTTGCCCGAGGCAGCAGACTGAGCCCCGGGGGACAGAGAGGCCACTGGGAGTGGGAGAGGGGACCGAGCCAGGCAGAGGGAAGGGTGCCATTTCTTGGTTGCACATTGCTCTTAAAAGGCTTTCTAAGAGGAAAGTGCTTGACAGGGGCTGCTCCCAGCTTCCAGGCAGGATTTAGCCCTGCAGGTCAGACTCGCTGCCCTTCCCTTTTCCCAAGGTCAGGCTTCCTGGAGCACCAATGCGACTGTGTGCTCTGGGGCTGGGTGGCAGTCAGATCCCTGCTTGAATGCTCATGGGGCTCCTTCACCCAGGAAAGGAAGTTGTCAGGGCTTCCAGGAAGCTCCCCCACAAAAGGAACTTAACGGAGTATTTAGATTAAAAGGCATCAGGATAGGATCGCTTCTATTCTGCAGAAATAGACTGCCCTGTGAACTGTGATAGACGGGGATCTCCAGATGTATGTTGTGATAGGTGCTCGAAGTGTGTCCCGAAGGGAATGACCGTCACCCCCCATCGCCTGGGCAGTGGAACCGTGTCAACAGCATCGTAACCACTGCCAAAATGTGGCATATTCCCAGTGGTAGGGAATAAACAAGTGACTCTAGGGTGTCCCCAGAGGAGCTAGAACCTGGCGTGGGGGTGACGCCATGATCTCTGGGGACTCATTCAGAGCTGTCCCAGTCCAACCCCTGCATGACTAGATCTCTCCTTAGCATCTTTTCTATGATGAAATATTATCTTGTGTTAGAGTTAGGAATAGGAACTAATTGGCAAGAGCATGTCCCCAGATGGCTTTCGTGTGGACTAACAAATCAACTGTCAGGACTGAATTTCCGACACAAAAGGAATGATGAGTTAAAAGGCAACAGGTGAGGCGGACTTGGGTCTGGTAGTACCTATTCTTATTTTAACCTGCTTCATCCCTGGTCCCCCTGAGCAACCAAAAAGGAAATTCATTTTTCAAGACCTTTTGGAACCCATCTGGGGTGAGAGTTAAACTCTTTGCCCTCTGGGGTTCATCACACTTGAGAAACTGTTTCCTTATCACCAAGAAACCAGAAAAAGCCAACATTGGCCCAATGTAACCATTTGCAACATTGAATTGTGACAGTTATTAAGTTGCACAGGGCTGGGGTGTAGCTCAGTGGAAGTTCACTCACCTCGCATGCGTGAGGCCCTAGGTTTGAACGCCAGCAGCACCACAAACAGGAAAATAAAATTGCATTCATTGTAAACAGTGAACAAGAGATTGTCTTAGTGAGACAGTATGTGGCACTTTTAGTAACTTTCATTTAAAAAAAATAAAACTTTAAATCACTCATGGCAAAATGCATTTAAAATCTCCCAAGAAGGTAGAGATACAATTCTCTTGTTTTGTTTTCAGTTGCCTCAAGTTCCTGTCTTAAAAGTAGTGATTTAGAATCCACACATCTTTTGTTTTAGAAAAACAAGCAAAACTATGTTGCAAGACAGATAATGTTATAATGTTTATTTGCCACAGATCAAAGGTTCACAAAATATACTAAATTTACATCTACTTGAGGTAAATCTTAATAGTTTTTTTTTTTTTTTCCCTTCAGGAATTTGGATCTTTGATGTCAGGTTTTTGTTTTGTTTCATTTTTGTTTTAATTTTAAAAATACTAAATTTTCAAGGTTTTCTTTTGCCAAATGTGTGCACACATATTCAAAGCAATGAAGCAATTTCAAGCCATACAACCACAGGGGTGGAAACCCTTTTCACAAATTTTAATGTGTTTGTATGTAAATAGACGTTTGTATGAAATATTTTCATGGTAGAATGAATATATTTAAATGAAGTCGAATTACTCCAGTGCTATTTAAACACATCACAGAAATTTTTGGTGAGAATTCTCTGAGTCTATTGAGATACAATGCAGATCAATTTTGATTTTTAAAAATCAAAGCCTACAAATCCCTCTGACTGGTGGCGATCCGGCGGAGAGAGCCCGTAGGCTTCCCCAGTGCCTCCGCCGCTTCCTGGTGGTAAGTTCGGTGCTAACGGAGGTGCGCTCACCTTGCGTGATCTCCCCACGGGCCCTGGGGCCTGGGAGCGGATCCGAGGCGATCGAGACTCGGTGCAGTTAGCCGGAGCACAATTTCTTTGCAGGGCAGCAGAATCTGAAGCCAGACTCGGCTGGGACCCTTGGAGCTGGGTTTCCGGTCACCATCACCTGCCGCCCTGCTGCCCAGCCACACGGCAGGGAGGCCGCCCTCAGTGGAGGTGGGGTCCAGACCCCGGGGGGGGACTTCAGGGTTTCTCCAGCCACCTCTGCCCGCAGCCCTCACCTCCAGAGGGGGGACAGAGGAGCCGCTGCCGGCAGGGTGGTCCCCCAGCACCCTTCCTGTCCCCGCTCTGGATGACCATGCACCTCGGCACCAAACTTCCAACCAGAGAGAGAGACGAGTCCTCGGATCACAGAGCCCCTGCCGCCTCTGTCTGTGACTTGACACACGGTCTGAAGTCATTCGAGTATCGACACCATCCGCGTCCCTGCGACATACCTCCCAGCTCTCCTGACTTGTGTTCCTGGAAAAAAAAAAAATTCCTTTCTAATGATATTTGACTTGAGTGAGTTGTTTTTGTTTTGTTTTGTTTTTTTCACTTTGGGTCCTGGATATAATGAAATGATGAGTAGGATGACAACTTTTCACTGTGTATACTAGCAATATGAACACACACGCTAATGTATCCTAACCCATCTACTCGGTTTCATTTTGGGTTACACTAGAATTACTCTTGATTCGCAGATGGAGGAAGCACAGAGACTGTGTGGAATGACTGCTTATCATATATGAATGATTCTGAGCTCCCTACCACAAAAGTTTTTCCTTCTGGGTTTTCTGTGTTCTCTTATTATCCTGAAATGCATTTGTTAGGTTGAGAGGTTCTGTTTCAGGAGTAGAAGTCAGGGGTCCGCTTTCAGCATTCATGGCAACCATGGGTGAACCCCATCACAGTCAACAAGCATCTTTGGTCTTTTGTGGAATTCGAACTAAATCTACGAGCCTTATTCAATATCTATAATTCTATGGTTTTTTTTTTAATGATGGGACATTAGTGGAAGATGTTTACATGAGTCATGTTTGCCCTTCCTGTGTTATGAATGAATTTTTTGTAGTGTGTCTGGGTGCATGTGCAGGAGAGTAGGAAAACTGTTTCTGAAACAAAACTTGACAAACATTTGTAATGAAAAGTAAATTTAAAGATTGCTATAATTGCGCTATAGAAACAATGCAAGTATTAAACAAAATACACAATCCTCTGTCCTTGTCTTTCTTTGGTCACCTGGGCCTAAAAAGCAGTCATGATTTTCTGATGAGGGGCCTACCTGTGGATCTGAATTACTAAGCACACTTGCAAATCATTTAAACAATAGCAGCCGTTTATCATTTCCACAATGTTCTAGTGTGAGCTGACGGGTGGAGGATGGTGACAGCTTTGCTGTGTGCTTGACAGGACCCCACCAATACCTGTGTCACCATGTCAGGAGTGTCTGATTGAATGCACAAACCCAAAAGCAACAGCAAGTGGCAAGAAAACATGGACACCGTGGTAGATTTGGGCAGTGTTGGAGGTATCTGGGCTGAGGAAACCAGGAAGCTCTTCCCAAATCATAGCCACTGTACCCAAGCTCCCCTCCAAAGCACCAAGGCAAGTGACGGGGAGTTAAACAGGGTGCCCAGCCGGGGCCCCACGGCAGGAGCTGGGCTGAGCTAGGCCTCAGCATGGAGCAGGCCGAGAGGCCTCCTGCCTTACGTCCCTCTGTTGCCCAGTCCTGAGTCAAATCACATTTCCTTCTCAGGAAGGAAGGAAACCAAGATGAGGCTGACGATTCGAGTCCCAGCGCGTTGGGGCGACTCCTCCACATACACAGAAACGTTCAGAGGCAGGCTCAGGGGTCCGGTCCACCCCTACCAGGCATGGGTCAGACCACAACATCAGTATTCCTCTTCTTTGGGAGGTGGGATTGACAAATTAATATAAACTGAGATAACAATTAAAAACCTAAATTTAAGAGTGAGCTGGAGCCTGGAGTGGTGGTGCACGCCTATAATCCCAGCACTCAGGAGACTGAGGCAGGATCATTGCAAGTTTGAGTCCAGCCTGGGCTACAAAGTGAACCCAAACCTAGCCTGAACTGCATAGGAAGATCCTGTCTCAAAAAGACAAAAAAAAAAAAAAAAAGAGTGAGCTGGACATGGTGGCACACACCTTTTACTGTAGCATCTGCGAGGCTGAGGCAGGGGGATCACTGCAAGTTCAAAGCCAGCCTGAGCTACAGTGAATTCAAGGCCAGCCTGAACTACATAGTGAAAGCCTGTCTCAAAAACCAAATGAAAAAATAAACTCAGCTCCCAAAAGTAAAGGATCAGGCAACTTTCCTGGGCTGAGATGACTGGCACAGGCCTGGGGTTTGTAGAGAAAGCTCCATTTGAGGACCTTTGTCTCTGGAACCATTGCACATGTGCTCGCTGCCACCGTCTGGCTTTGGGTTTGTGTCTGAATTGCCCCACCTGCTGGTTCATGCCACCCTTTTCACCCCAACACCCTCTCCCATGTACCCCTCCCGTTAGTCAGCATCTTAGTACCTGTTACACTCTAACGTACTATGCAAGTATATGTTTGCTTTCTTGGTTTTTTGAGACAGTCTCACTGTGTCATTCAGGGTGGTCTTGAACTAGGCAGTCCAGGCTGGCCTCAAACTTGTCAGTCCTCCTGTCTCAGCCTCCTAAGTGCTGGGATTACAAGTGTGCACCACCACACCCAGCTTATTTTGAAAATGTTATAAATGCGGAGTGCTGCAGGCATCTGTATGTGCTTCCTGCAGAAGGTCCATGCTAACCGTAGCGGGCCAGGAACTGCCACCAGGTGCGGCAGAGAGACCTGCAGAAGGTCCATGCTCTGTGTTTATGTTAATCAGCTTTTCACGGCTGTGACAGAATACCTGAGACAATTTAAAGGAGGACAGGTTAACTTAGCTCACAAGCTCAGATGTTTCAGTCCATGGTCAGCTGGCGTCAAGACAGGGCCATCACTGTAGAAGGGTAGAGTAGCTCAGAGTGAGCTCACCTCATGGTAGACAGGAGAGGAGGGTGCTGGGACAAACACACCCTCAGAAGCCACCCAGTGCCCACTTCCTCCCACGAAGTCCCTTCCCAGTTCCTTGTGCCTCCTGATGACACCATCAACTGGGAAGGTGAGCTTTGGGGAACATTTAAGATCCAAAGTAAGGTGTGGTGGCACACTCCTTTAATCCCAGCTACACAGGAAGCTGAGGCAGGAGGATCGTAAATCTGAGCAGAGCCTGGCCAATTCAGTGCTAACTTCATGAGACCCTGTCTAAGAAAGAAACTAAAAAGGGCTGGGGGTGTGGCTCAGCCACTATGCCTAGCATACGCATACTGCAAAAACTAAAAATCCAAACCAGAGGAGTATATCGTTCCCATTTTAGGATAGGTGCTGCCAAAGCAAATGCTGGCAGCTTTCTTCTTTATTGTCTTCCTCGTCTCTCAGAATGGACAGCGGCTCTGCTCGGTTCTGTTCACTCGCATGCACTTAGCGTCTGGCACACAGCAAGCACCCAGGAAGGACTTGTAGAATGAGCGAATGGGCAGATGGATGAACGAACAGGATCCGCAGGTTGGATGGTAGGAGAGCTCCCGTAATCACCCCAGGGTGAGAACCCAGCCCTGCAGTCTCCTGCTATGTGGCCTAACTTCTCTGTGCCTCAGTTTCCTTACGGTGATACCTGTGGGGGAGAAAGTAAAGCCAAGCATTGACCATGGAGTGGGCTCACTAACCTGTCCCTGTGCTCTGCGATGCCCCTCTCTGGGCATGACCACAGCCTGGCTCCTTCCGAGAAGCCTCGGAAGGTGCCCATCCCTCTCCGCCGCACCTGGTGGCAGTTCCTGGCCCGCCACGGTGTCCTTGCCCGCACTGGCTGCCTGCCTGGGGACAGCCTTGGGGACGGGCCCATCTGCACGCCTCCCCAGTGCGCCCCTGAGAATCATGAAGGGCAGCGACCTAGAGCGCTGTCTCGGTTTTTAGAATCAGGTTCTCGGTGTCTTCATCCACTGCACACGCGTCTCTAGGCTTTAGCCTAGAGCGTCCACGCCGTGGGACAGATGGACAGTGACAGTCAAGGCCCCCACTCCGTGCAGCCGGTGTTGCAGTGGGCAATATCAGGAGGGGGCGCAGGGCCAGGCCACTGCCTGAGCTCCTGAGGGAGGCAGCGAGTCGCAGGGACCTGGGAGACCAGGCCAGGAGGGCGGGGAGGGGTGCATGTGGGCCACGGGAGAGCCACAGCGGCCCAGGACAGCCAGCACTCGAGGGCGATCAGGGCACCCATGATCCACAGGAATCCTGACAAACACTTTCTAGACCTGAAACTGGGCTGTGACAGAAAGTCAGAAGGGAAGTAAAAGTACTTTGGTTTGTTTTTAAAAGCAAGACCTGAACCGGGCGTGGTGGCGCACGCCTTTAATCCCAGCACTTGGGAGGCTGAGGCAAGAGGATCCCTGAGAGTTTGAGGCCAGTCTGGGGTACATAGTGAGTTCAGGACAGCCTGAACTGCATAGAGAGACCCTGTCTCACAAAACACATACACACACACACACACACACACACAACCAAGCCGCGTGTGCGACTGGAGACTAAACCCAAAGTGTACTACCACTCAGCTACAACCCCAGCCCTTTTTAGTGTTTATTTTGAAACAAGATCTCATTACATAGCCCAGGTGGGTTTCAAACGCAAGACCTCCTGCCTCAGCCTCCCTTGGTTGTGCGATTACAGATGAGCCCAGCAAATTATTGTTTGTTCGGCTTGGTTCGCTGCAGTTTCCAAGGACAGGCGCCAACAGCCCTTCAGTCGGGAGGGTGGGGACCGGAGGGGCTGAGGTCTCTGCACTGCAGCACAGGCCCCTCCGCCGCTTCAAGACTGCAGTGGGTCTTAGTTACTTTGCACGTTGCTGAGACAAAATACCTGACACCCAAAGTTAGAGTGGGAAAGGTTTATTTAGCTCACAGTTTGTAGAGGTTTTATTGTGTGTGTGTGTGTGTGTGTGTGTGTGTTTGTGTGTGTGTGTGTGTGTGTGTAGACGCTTTAGTCTATAAGCCACTGGCTCCAAGGCAGGGTGGTGTGGCAGAAGACAGCAAAAGTGACAAGAATGACAGAGGAAAACAAGTCTCTTTCCACCCCCTTTTGTCTTATCCAGACTGCTGGGATCAGGGTGGTGCCAGCCGGGTCCTCAGACACCCAGCCTTCGTCCCCGCGCCCTTCGTCCCAGCACCGCACTGCGAATCAGTCACACACTTTGGGTTCAGTTCCCCCCAGCCCTATGACTGCACAAGGCTTTGGGGGACATCGAGACATAAACTATAACAAGTGGGGTGGGCCTGGGCAGGAGCCCCACAGCGGTGTCCGGACAGAGGGCCGTGGTGGGGAGCTGTGCTGAGGCGGGGTGAGTCCTCGGGGCAGAGAGGGCAGCGTCTGCTGTGTTAGGACTCAGGTGTGGCAAGGCAAGCTCAGGACAAGCACCGCTGATGGGACAGTGTGTGGACGACCGTCCCCAGAGAGGGTGACCTGTCCCAGGGGCCATGCGGGAAGTGCCAGGCCCATCGGGAGGGAAGGAGAGTGCTGGTCCACCTGAGTCCTTTCCAGTCCTCTGAGTGTAAGAGGACAGTAAGGCCGAGCCCCATGGCACACAATGGTCATCTCAGCTACGTGGCAGGCTGAGGCAGGAGGACACCAAGTTTGAGGCCAACCTGCATAGTGAGAACCTTTCTATCTTTCTTCCAAACTGAGAGATAGAAAGGACTGGAGTTGGAGCTGGGCACTGCCTGGGGTGCCCTCGGAGGGCCGGCGCTGTGAAAGCATCAGGATGAGATGACCTGCCCGGCTCGGGGTGGCTCGGTGGACAACATTTGCCTGCTGTGTGAGGCCTTGGGTTCCTTCCCAGCACCAAGAAGGGAGGAATTAAAGGTAAAATTCGTGGTTCTTGGGCTGAGCAACCAAAGGACACAGCCATCACCTAGTGGCAGCGCCGACTGTCGCCCCCTGATGCTGACAGTTGCTCGTTTTTTTGCTTCTAAAACGCGGCGCGTTGCTTCGTGGTCCAGCGCCCTCTCGCGGTGAAGATTTATTCTTACACTGTTTCTGACAAGACACAAAAGGGAGAACCACAGAGAAAGAGAGGTTTCGTCGATTTTATTTTATTTTTTAAAATTTTTTGGTACCGGGAATTGAACTCATGGCCTTGTGCTTGCCAGGCAGGCTCTGTGCCGCTGAGCTAAATCCGCAGCGCTTCGCTGATTTTTAAAACGAACAGGAAACCTTGGCTCAGGGGCTGGGGAGGAGAACAAGCCGGGTTCCGCCTCAGCACCGTGAAAGCGAACAGGAGACCCGAACTCAGGCCCTGCGCTCCGCCCTGGGCCGGGGCAGCCTGAAGCCGGGAGCCTGCGACTGGACTGGGGGAGTCGGCCATCTGTGCACCTGCGCCAGACTCACCCACCAGGGGGCACCGCGTCCAGCCTCGCAGCCCTGACCCACGAGGAGAGAGAACCAGCAGGAGCGCGGGGCACTAGGAAAATGAATACGGTTCCCTTAAAGTCTCTTCACCAAGCTGGGCGTGATGCCCCATCCCTGTACCCCTAGCACCCTTGGGAGGCTGAGGCAGGAAGATCCCAAGTCCACGGCCAGCCAGCCATACCTTACCGATCAGATCAGTAAGGCTGCTGCTTCTCCAGCTTCGGCGGCAGAGGATTCGCAGGCTGCCGACTCCACTCCAAGAGCTCCATACGCACACAGTCCCGAGTGGACACGGGAAACGTGGCGCCCTGCTTTGCGGCGCAGTCCAGTAACAGACGCTCGGAAGGACGGTGTGGCACAGTCCAGAGAAGAGAGACGCGAGCGCGAAGTCCTCGGCCTGAGGACAGCAGCCGCTGCCGCTGGAGCACTGGTGTCCCTGGGGGTCAGGAGTCGCTGTCTGGGATCGTTCTCATATCCGAGCAGTTACCAAAGTCACTAGGGAAAAGAAGGAAAAAAGTAGTTCTCAAACCAGCAGGACTTAACAAGATAAAGTATCTTAAAAACAATCCATACGCTTGGGATTTTCTCCAAAGTAGTACGTGGTGGCACATGCCTGTCATCCCAGCACTCTGGGAGGCTGAGGCAGGAGGATCACATGTTCAAGTTCAGCCTGGGCAGCTTAACAACTTGGTGAAACTCTGTCTCAAAATAAGATAACAATGGACTGAGCATGTAGCGCAGTGTAAAAGCCCTGGGCTCGCCGGGCGTGGTGGCGCACGCCTTTAATCCCAGCACTCGGGAGGCTGAGGTAGGCGGAGCACTGTGAGTTCGAGGCCCTGGGCTACAACGTGAGCGCAAGGCCGGCCTGAGCAACACAGTGCGACCCTGCCTCAAAAAACTAGGGCTGGGAGTTTGGCTCAGTGGCTTAAGCGCCTCTCTGGCAGGTGTGAGGCTGTGAGCTTGATCCCCAGTGCCGCAAAAAAAAAAAAAAAAAAAA